>CM052202.1:11728925-11804620 GCA_028455805.1 Lasioglossum figueresi
GCAGCAGTGTCGCGCCAGCATTTCTTCTCGCGGCTCCGCTAAATTCTGTCGAATAATGCGAATATCGCCTAAAAAACGCAAAATTAGGCTTTCTGGAATAGTAAGCCCGCTAGATTTATCTTTTATCTACCGATTGCGACTATGGAGAGGTCCCCAATATGCATAAGCGAGACGCAATTTTGTTAATACTGGACCCTTGCAATTCTCGTGTACGTACATGATTCTAGCGGTGTATGGTGTACCACACAACTCATCAATTCGTCAAGGCCAAATTCCTTCCTACTCCCTTAAATTGATTTGCGGTCACGAAATCAAGAGACTCGCCGAAGAAAATGGAGGACATTCTAAGAGTTTCATCGTGTTGCTACGATTTCATCTGATCTGCGAATGAAAGAACATTTTTGAGTAGCCAGGAACTTAATTCTAAGATTGCCAGAAGCAGTCTGGTTTCCTCGCCTGCTCTCGCTCGCCACGAAAAAGAATTCATAGCTGGTGAGCAGTGCTCGCAGCAGAAATGTCTCGTAGCAGCTCTAGTCTTCCGAGAAGATGACTTCTGCGAGCGCTCAGGGAACGCGGGACGCTCGTTAATCGTTCAGCGAGAGGAGAGTCGAATCGAGAGTATCCCGGCAAGAGAAACAAATCGACCGGGCAAGAAAATCGTCGCGGTCCGTGTCGGATGCAAAACACGATTCACACTTTCGATTCGCTCGGACACATACCGGTTCCGAGTTATCGTTTTCTCGGGCTGAGGCGAGCCGAGCCGTGGCAAAGCTGCGACGAGACGAGGCGAGACGAGGCGAGGCGAGGCGAGGCGAGGCAAACGCGTGCGCGCGCGGGCGCACGCAAACGGCCGGGGGCCCGGTACGTGTAAGCAGAGGTCATTAAGGGACTTCCTACATTCCCCGACTTCCCCGCCACCGCAACCGCAGCCGCCGCCGCCACAGCCGCAGCCGCCGCCGACCGAAAGCTCTAATTATTTCTTGCTCGGCGGCGATCGCTTCCGCGCGCGGCCAAGTACGACTACAGGTGTAACCGTTTACGGGAAGACCGGGAAGATCGCACGGTTAATTGGAATCCGATAAGCGTATGCCGACGTTTCAAGAACCGTTTCTTCAACCGGGAGACATCTAAATAGTCGGGACTTTCGAACCGGCCACAGTGTCTTCTGATCTTGAAAGAAAACGCGACTACTCCGTTCACGAAGCCGTTCTATTCTTCCCTAGGATATTGTCTTCCGCTCTATCCTACTATATTCTACTCCGAGGAACATTGTCTTGTTCTAGGAGACCTTATTCTACTCTAGAGAATACTGTTTCAATTTGAGTCTCGCTCCAACCTATTTTCTTGTCGACGATATTCTATTGTACTCCGAACTACTCAATTTTTCTCGAAGTGACAAAGCTGAAGTAAATATCGAACAATTAAAATGTGTACACTGCGTAGGTTAAAACGAATATAGTGTCTTCCACCAGAATCTGTCGATGGACAAAACGGGCCAGGCCAACAGATCCTCGTACGAACTCTATTAATCCCGAACGTTCCCAATTAAACAACACACTCAAACCTGCTCAACCATCGTGAACAGCTACATACTTACATTCAAATCGTTTTTCGACAGTGTCTCGAGTGACAGGAATTTAAATGTGCGTGTTCGTCGAATGTTTCGGTTATTATTTTTCCGGTGGTATAACACAACCGTGGACAAAGTTGGACGGTTTCGCCCGGTGTTTTAGCCCGGTTAATCGTTTTTCCTGCACTAGTGTAGGTTGACACAGAATAACGATCGGCGTTGTTTCATTTCGCAGGCTCGCCAGTACGTCATGCATTCTTTACGGTGTTCGGTGAAAATTAAAGCCGGGAGATCGCGCGATTAAGGCCGGTAATTGAACGGGTCGATTAATTTGCCGATTAAATGTCGTTACGTCGGCGTGAGATAATTAAAACGGGAAATAATTAAAGCGGAGCAAACTCGCTGTAATAATAATCGACGCGGCACGGCCGGCCGGGATGACGAGGAACGGTTAAGCCGATTAATTAATAGAGAAAGCTCTCCGCGCTCTGCCTCTCTCCCGCCCGCCCTGACAAATCGGACCGGTCGACCTTTGTGCTTCTTAATTTTTTAAGCTCATCGAGCAAGCCGCTTTATGCACAATTCATTAACGGGAAAAATTACAAAACTCTTCGCTGCGTTGTTAAGAAACGAACGTTCGTTTTATTCGACGGGATTACGATCTCCCCCGTAGATACCTGCAACAAGTTCCTCGAACTTCCTAGAATCTAGTCGGCGCCGGACGCAGTGAAAGTATAGTATTTCGAATACTATTTTAAGTAAACATAGTTCTACAGTTGGCGTGAAATAGTATCTCACCGCGACGTGATTTATAGAATAGAATAACAATTGCCGAGCCAAGATATACTTTGCAGATCGTAGCCAAATGGTGCGGATACGCCGAATCGATCAGAATAAAACACATCGGTACATTTCTAAAAATGTCCTTGAAATATCAGAAAATATAACCCCGAGAAGAAATCCCACCGAAGCAAACGTTGTTTTCCCCCGCACGCTTTCTCGTGTAATTAAAAATAGCGGAGATGTTTCGGGTGAAAACGTAAGGTGGCTCCGTGTATAGAAAGTTAACGATCCGAAAATATGACCGTAAAGTGGACAGTCTTTAACGTAACAGAAAGTCCGGATGAGGCTTCTGTGACATTGTGTGTCGGGGCCACCTTGGCCAGCACAAAAATCTGCGTGCTCGGTCGCCATGATTAAAAAGAAAATGATCTTATCGTGGCGATGGATCGTTAATTTTCTATCCGATAATAAAGTTCCGTCGTGGCCGATCGTCGGCGGAACGGCACGGCGCGGCGTCGCGTCGTCGGCGTCACTCGATGACTCGATGGTGGACGCGATGACAATCTCTCTCTCTCAGCTCTCGGCGGCCAGGACCGGCTAGGTGTGGTCCTACGTTCGAAGCCAGCGGGTTTCCAGGAACGCGAGCCATTAGACCTTCCGGCTGGTGTTATAAATTGTACATCGTTTAATTAGGCTCTCTTCCCGCCCGTGTCCGGACGGCTCAGTTATTTACCATTTACTACCGTGGCCCCTTACGCGGTATCTTGCCGGGAGCTACTGTGCATCAAATTGGATCGGGATTGGGGCCCAAGGGCCCCTGAACCCCTGGTGCCCCTGAGCACCGACGGGCCCCGAAGGGCCTCCGAGTTCCTAACAGAGACGATCACGACGTCGCCGAAGAGCAAAGGTTAGGAAACCACTGCGCATGGAAAGTCGGCCATTTTTGTTACCGGTGAATAGAAAAACGTCTTCCACAGGCGTTCTGAACATTCCTCCGACCGGAACATCGATCCCGCTATCTCGACTCGACGATAAACCGAGGGAACAAGCGTTCCTCAGCGTCAAGCGAGAGTGTTTTCTACTCTACCACGATTAGGATGGAGTTATTGGACCTGGATCGGTCTACAAGAGCTTTCACGCCCCTCTGGAAAGTTAGGAATGGATGCTACCAGATACGACATCGTTGCCCTAAATTGGACGCGATCCTTAACCTCGGAACGACGCACACCCATTTCTTAGCCTCGACTCAATGAAACCTTCACGTTTCAAATACGATTCAAATACGATTTAGTACATCCTAAACATTTTATTTGCACTTGAGACGTGTTCAGAAATACTGACTACGCGTCTGTAGACTTTATCTATGGACAAAATTAAGTCTCCGCAGTGTCGTCGTCAACCTGAAGGTGTTGCTTGTTGGTTAACCATGAGTTATCCAAGTCTGCGCAATTTTTAAAGTTCTATGCACGACTCCTGTTTCTTGCAATTGATACCGAACATTTTTATTTTGCATATGCATCCGCTGTTTACTCATTACTCTACACGATATAATTTGATTATGAAATATAAGGATGTCCGTTCACATTTTTATTCCAAGGATCGTACGCTCAAAGAAATTCTGCTTTTTGTGCAGAACAGTCCACAAAACTGGAAATCTGCGCACCCCAATTACTGACTGGCCATTCCAGCAGGAGAATGTCTATTCGAATATACGTTAGCGGTGAAACGCTGATGGTAGAGCGCTTATCGAGCAATTCCGGTTTAGCGGAAAGGCCGGGATATAGAGCGTCGAGTACCGAAACGTCAAAGCTGCCGGATAATAAACTAATTTGATTCAATCGCGGGTAGCGGCACCAAGTATTTCGATGCCTCCTTAGCCCGCCACATCTTATCAATACTACCTGGAAGAACGTAATCAGGGACATTATGTTCCTGGCTAATTCCGCGTTAGGCTGCGGTTATACCGAGCGCGATCTCTCTCGAAAAGAAATCCCAAAGGGACCAGTCGGTTTTTAAAAACGATACGAAAACAAACAGATTCGGGCAAAAATTGATTTTATTTTACAATTGACAAACGTCGTGTATACATATATTAATAGCAATTTATCCCTAGAATTTATTTCTTTTACGTACACAGATTCAAACTCCTCAAACTATCACATCGAACCTTCATGGAGATTTTGACTTATGACCAGGATGATTAATTTCGAACAGAATCTACTGAATATAAATATCGTATATGTAATTAATAGACCGCGGATCTTTATGTAAAATAAAAATTGCCTATATCAATTTCAAGAGACAGTAAACATACAGAAGGTTCTTCCGATCTTTAATGATCTTGAGAAGTTAACGATAATATATCAACGTCCTTACTTTCTTTGAATCTTTGTACAATTTTAAACTGCTCTAGTTCATTTCCGTTATCAATGTATAAAACCCATAGTCTGGTTATTAATTTCATTTTAATCGAACTAAAATTGTATTTCGTTGTTGTCGATACGTAGTCGTTAGAAAAGAGATGCATGCAGTGAACATAAGCTTTCTTCTTTCTCTAACAAATTCTGAGCGACAAAGAAGTTCTAATCACTGCCACCAACACCGAAGGAGTTACATTTGTGAACTAATAAAAAGACGATATGCTCCAGGGAGGACAGAGTATCGCACGGGATCGAGAATCGCATCTAGTATAACCGCAGCCTTATGCCAACGCCTCGCCGTTAGGACGAGGGTAGCATCATCGAGTTCTCGCCTAATGACTCGAGACGATGGAATTCTCCGCCGCGGCGGATCGCCGCGAAAATGAAGAAGTCCGCGATTCGAAGGCGGCTCTCGAGGCTGCCAGACAAAAATGCCGGGGTTTATCTCCATCGATGGGATCGAAATTAGTAACGCGCGGGCTCCGCGGCCCTGGCCGAATAAAAACCGGAAATTATGCTCGCAATTAGAGGGGATACCTCAGCGGTGAAATGGGCCCGGTGGTGGGGTGATAAAATAATCAAATTTAATACGTTCATTTATTTTTTGTCCGTGCCCGCGAACCGAGCCGCTTAAATTATAGCTAGTTAGGCCCGTTGACAAAACGAATCGCGCGAAAGGCTCGCCTCCGCCCCTTCGTTCGATCCGTAGCGAATAAAAATCTCGAGGATGTCAATTAGCCACCGAGCGTCCCACGCTCGATCAAGATCTTTGTCTCTCTTTCTCTCTCTCACTCTCTCTCACTCTCTTTCTCTCTCTTCCCCGCGACTGATCGTCGAACGGTTAACGGACCCAACCGATATTAATTTTTACTCTCGCCCAGAAATCCCAATGCTCTCACCGCCTCGTTAACGATCCCACTAAAATTTTCAATGGCAGCTCGCTCTTCTTGAAAATCTATTGCCTGAGAAGCCGCGTCTCCGTCTCTCGAGAACGAAGTATAACTTTGGGAACGTTAATTGACCCAGGGGTGGCCGCTGAGGCATCTCTGATCTATACGTGTCGAAAAATTCATTCTAACCAGCCGACGTTCGCTTAATTCGTTCTTCTTATTTCGGAAGAGGAGAAATGTTATTTTCAGCAAAGTAAATTTATCGTTATGTATTAAGAGACATAGAAGCTGTGGCGTCAGGCAATTAATTGAATCGGAGTCTAACGATTATATTAGTCATTCTTCCTCTACTTTGGGAAAGAAGGAAGGTATTTATACACTGTACACCAACCGAGTACGTGCAGGATGCAGTACTTTTCAGAGTCAATGAGAAATGTATATCAGATTGACAAGAAACCTTGTAACTAGCAGTACCGAGCGTTATCGTCGACAGCGAACGAACTATGAAATCGCGGGTGAATTCAAAGAGGCCGTAAGAGAGATCCGTTCGGGTAGTCCCGGTGTTAATTGTATCGTCGGCTCGTTAACAAGCCGCGTTACCTTAAATTTTCATAAGCGTATCGGCGGTGCTTGTTAGGTTCCGTCGGGGGCAAACTAATTTGGCGATAAAGCAAACGGCGGAGCCGACGAAACGAGGCCCGAAGAGCGCCGGGGAACTGTTTTAATAACTTTATTGGTTCTCGCTCGGGCCGAATGCTCGATCCGATATGATACAAAAATAGAATCTACTAATTACCGGGATCGGAGCGGCTACACGGTTTCTCCTGAGGCAGAAAATTAAGGAGTCCCGGGGACCGTGTTAGCGCCGGTCCCCTCGGGGCCGCAGTGGCAAAAATTCCGGCCTTATCTCGGCCGATGAAGTCGAAATTAGTAGCTGGCTACCGTACACGGTCCCGGCCCCCCCTCTCTCGCTCTTTCTCACTCTCTCTCTTTCTTTCTCCTTGGTCGTGCTGGTGAGAATTGGTGATGCCGCTTGGTGGTTGTATCAGGCCGCGCTGCCAATGGGAAGGGAACCTCTCGCTGCCATGCCGGCACGCCGCTCCTTACACATTGGACCCGAATCAAGATTTTGCCGCTCGCAATCCATACAAGCTGCATTTTCAAAATTTAAAACGAAGCAGGGCATGTCCCAATGTTTCGTTCAATTATTTTGCCACGAATACCTACCCCGAGGTTTGGAGTTGCGATCATTTCTCTATTTTCGTTACCAACGGGAACTTTATACATGTATGAAAACATACGGCTAGAAAATGTATATTTATTTAATTTCGACCTGAAAAAATGGGTCTTGGTTTACACTATTCATCTTCTATCACTCATTGTACAACATCGACTTAAGATCGATGGGGTAATAATTGAGCAAGGTAAGGAAACGGTAGGATAATAAAATTGATCAAAAGATGCATATGCATATGAGCTATCGTAATGTAATATAACAAAGCGTGGCTTAATCCGGACTGTCATGGAGGCCAGACAGTTAACGGGTTAAAACGACTCGGTGATTTCACAGGATTAGAACCAACGACTTAGCAGTATGTCTTGGTTGAATTGCTATTTTTCGGTAATTTTTTTCCGGGAACGGGGATGGCTTGGTGGTTAAGAATGTGTGGGCGTATCGATCGGTAAATTACGCCCCTAATTCGAGCGTTGATCGCGGTTCCAGGGACAGGCGAACAATGCTACGGTGGAGCAGCGACGCGAGACCGCATTGTTAATAGCGGGGTAATAACAGTTACAGGCGACGTCGGTAGCGAGCAACGATCGGCCGTGCTGGTGGTTGTAATCTCGGTGGTAATGGCGCTGGCCGAACCCACACAAATCTACCCCCAACGACGGGGGAACGAGGTCGCGCGAGCGCGAGCGCTGAGAGCGCACACGTGGACATCCGTAAGTGTTGGATTCTCGGCCGTTGTTAAGTAAATTGGGTCCCAACCGGTTTCTTATTTCGTGGCCACTGTCTTACTCTCCGCGCGAGCGCTCGTACGCCCGGCACTCACCGCTACCAGCAAGAACCGCTCGGTCCCCCGATCGGTTCCCTTCTTCGGGCCCGTTCAGGGCCGTACCACTGGGTCCCCCCTTTATACGCTCCTCTCTATCCGAGACATCTGCGCTCCCACTGCAGCAGAGCACTGTTAAATTTAGCCAAAATCTGCTCAGTTAAATTTAACTAAAATCTGCTGGATTAAATTCACACGATTCACCGAGTGTCATAACGCGCAGAGAGTTCATGACTTTACTTTGCTAAATTAACTGGATATTTCATAGAGGCGGTGCGTTACGTTTAATTAAAAATTCTCCCTCCTAAATGGTGGTAGCGAACGCGTTAATTACCGGCTCCTGTACCGATGCAAATTTAACCGAGCGCTACTTATAGCTTCTCAACTTTTCCTGGTTGCGAGAGTCCCAGCGATTCAAATTGAATCCTCGAGAAGTCCGTAAGAAGTGGAGGCGTTTCGTCGCATAAATTGAGGAAAGCAGGATTTATCGTGCAACTACTGTAACAGGTAGCCTGACTGCTATCAGCGTGGAGCGTCGAGTAACGACGCTTATTACAAGAAAAGAGCTTCTGTTGGCCCCCACCCCCCTTGTATTCCCGTTTAAGCAACTCCGGCGTGGAACGATCAGCGAAATGAAAACATCGCCTTGTCTGTAATACATGTGCCTCCGTGAAATCTCTCTCCCTCTCTCTTTCTCTTTTTCTCTCTTTCGTCTGTCCCGGAAACATATCGATCATAATATTCCCCCGACGACGGCCCCCGCTATCTACCAAAAGCATCGGTGATATCTTACTTAATAACGCGGACCTTTCACCATGGCCGTACACAGCACAGGCGAACACTATAATCGGCCAGCAAAGCACTGTGCTTCGGCTGCCCCTTCGCTCCTAGTTCACTCCACCACGAAAACTCGTTAATTGTTCGAGGTTCGTTAACTCTCGAGGAAAAATCCCGGCGAACGCTGAATGCGTATCATGCTAATAGGGGCATTGGACGATAGGGGAAGAAAAAAGGTCCTTGTGGAAAAAAACGGGACGAGCCTTGTGCAGAGCCGCAGGTTGCATCTGGGAAAGAGGATCGTCTTGTCTCGGTCCCGTGAGTTTAGTTATTCTGTTGTCACGCGGCCGCGTCCACTGAAATTGTTTTTCCATCTGGGAGTCCATGTTTCACTCTATTCTAGATGGCAATCGACGAACGTCGTGCCTCTGACAACTTGCGTGGGTGGTAAGTTATTGGTATGCGCGAATTTCTTTCTTTTAGATAACGGTAACTTGACGTGTCTTCAATGTTCATCAACCCTCACCGATCCTCGTGCAAATTCGAGTCAGGAATAAACTAGATACATGTAACAGGTGAAACATCCATTATGCTTCAAGTTGAAATAAATATGAAATCACGTGAGTCTCCATATTTTTCGCGAGTCTGTCTCAACGAACATACAAATAACGATTGTCTTGAAAAATGGTTCATCGTTTCAGTTATTGCCGGTCGCTGTGCGATCGATTCTCTGCAGCTAAATCCAGATTCGGGCTGGCATGGCAGCAGCGTGGCGTACCGAAAACTTTTGTTCGCGAGTCGCGCACGAAACGCTGGAAACGAGCGCGTGCACACGTGTTTCTCGAACACGAGATACACCGTATACCGTGTGTGCGCAGTGTGTACGTATCCGCTCGGCGTGTGTGTCTGTGTTTGCACGGGGGCGCGTGCGTGTGCCCCGAAGTATGTGCCGCGAGGTGGGTCGCCTTTTGTTTTAGCATGGGGAGCTAAAGGGAGCCCTGGTAGCGGGTTACCACGAGATCTCGCCAGCTGATATCCCCGCTTTTTTGTCAATTTATAAGGATTTATACCAGCGACCCGCAGATACGCTGCGCCCTCCCCCTTCGGCCTTCTGGGCAACGTCGAGGCCAACGTTTTACCAAAGGGGTGGTCCTCTCGTGGCGGAGGATCGCGGAGGATCGCGCGGAGGATCGTTGGAGGATCGACGAGAACGGACCCGGGAAAAGGGAGAATAAAGCTTCGGAACCAGGGGGGGAAACCGGAGAGAGAACACTCCGACAAAAGGCGAGCCGGCCTCCACGTCGTTAGCCAGGGCTTTTCGGGTTTTTGGTAATAAGGACGATTTCGAAATGCAGCAGGGCCTCGATTAATCGCGGTTTCGGCTACCCGGTATCTCGAGATCTTCATTAGTCGATCGGAAGTCCTGCAGACGAAGGATCTCGTCGATTCGCTCGGAGACGTCGAAGATTCGCCAGAAACCTACCTTTCAAACATCCTACATTATTTCAACACGTATGCTGCTGCGTCGATCATATGTGGGTCGCACAATCCTTCGTCCATCTTCAGAAATTCATTTCGTTCGTAATACTGTTGCTTGAACCGAACTTCATTAGGATTTATACGATCTAGAACAGTTCAAAAAGTAATTCTTGCGATAAGCTTGAATTCTCCAGTCTCAATTTCAAAGATTTCATTAATTCGATTTTATGGAATTTTTGGGGGTGATGCTTTATAGCCATTGGAAGATGTCGAAGATTCCCGATGTCCTACGGTATTTTAGTTGTGGTTGAGAATGAGTGTAAGCGTACTGGGGAAGCGAAGGAAGTAGTCTAGTCAAATTGAAAGAGTAGAACCGGCAACGAAATTTTTCTGCCGGTTTTAAGAGGCGACGACGGCGGCGGCGGCGGCTGCTGCTGCTCGAAATTCCTGGCCTGGAGATCGCCCGTCCCTCTATCGGCCCGAACAATTAATTAATCCGCAGAAATGAACCGGCGAAGAGGGGGTGGCGGTGATGCAAGTAGACGCGACGGTGCTCGAAGCGTGATTCGCGAAACGAGTGGACCGGGACCGGGGGTTGACAATTAAGCAATTATCTTGGTCGGTGTGTCGCTGCAGTGGTCGTTCCTCTCGCCCCATTCCGACGCTGTTGCAAGGGAGCGAGCGAGGAGGATGCGACAAGAGGGAAAGTGTTGGACGAGGAGCGAACGGAAGCGGGAGGAAAGGCGAACCGGTGGTGCAAAAGGGGAAAAACGAGCCTCAGGAGTGGCAGAAGAGTGAGAAAGCAAGAGAGTAGGAGAGAGAAAGAATGAGTGAGCGAGAGGGAGAGAGAGCGCGAGGGGAGGGACCCGTATCTTAATGATATTGTAGTCGGCGTGCACACGCGCAGGCTTCCTCTAATTGCGCCACTGAAGCGGCCATGTTACCTAGCCCGGGGGTGCAACGAGGAGGGAAGATGCTCGGAGGGGAGGGAGAGGAATCGTTCACCACGTGCACGGTTCGCGCACAAGCGCGTCGATGCATTTGTGTGTACAAGCCCGTGTGCGCTTCTGACAAGGACGATGCATCGGGTCGAGCGGTGCTATCGACTGAGACAGGTGGTCTGGCGTAGGGGATGTGCATTAGACGAGGACGCTGTTCCCATGGTGGGGGCCCGAGGCAGCCTGGAAGATGGAGGTAAATAGAAGATGTTCCTTGTTGAAGAAAAGGACAGACCCGGTGAAAAGGAAACGACCGTGCACCTAGCCGAAGGGGCGAGAGAAAGAGGATCGCTGGTTAGAGCGGAACGAGAAGAGGGGAGAACAAGGACGAGGATGAAGAACGTAGGGAGGGAGAGAGAGGGAGAAAGAGAGAAGGAGAGGATCAGGGGAAAGTACGCGCGAACAGGAGAGAGAGAAGTCAACGGGTGGGAGAGGCACAGGAGAAGGGGATCGCCGAGGTAAAAAGCTGGAAATGCAGCATGGCGGTTGGGAATCGGTAGCAATTATTACGAAAGGACGACAGTTGAATGCGAATACCTCGCCGAGAGGGCAGAGCCGAGAATTTCGGGCCACCTCGTCGGACGCGGGTGGCGAAACGACGTGACAATTGCGCGCGGAAAACTTGATTAGCTACAGTTGCCTTCTAATTGGCCCCGCGAACCAGCCTGCCGCCGCATTCTACCGTCCCCGCTTTTTTCGACCCCCGTCCGGATAATTGAATGACCTCCGCGAACAATTAGTTGACCGATTATTCTGCTCCCTGAATAAATTAGCGGCAGTCGGTCTATCGTTACCCACATTGTTGTTCGCAATTACCATTGCCATAGCGGTCCTTTCGTTATTTTCAATCATTCTAATCGTTCCTCGACAGTTTCCTGTGCTACCCCTCGAGTCCTTATTTAAAAACGAATTTGTTCTCGGTGAATCGCTCTCCGTAAAAATGGTACAGCAACAGAAAACTTTGTTGTTCCTGAATGTTCTCAATTTCAATCAGTTCTAAAGAACAAGGACAATATATTGCTTATAAGCAAAACTGGAATCCAAATTCTTCAGCAACACGACTAACTCGTAAAAGCAGTCAAAATATTCTAATAGTTGTTTCAAAAAGTTCAGAATTGGGACTTGAGGTCCCAGCATGATTTTACCATTTTGTTGACTGAGTTTACCAGACATTACCTGAGAAAATAGGCAAGATCAATATCCTCGACCTCCAGCTTCACTTATTCGATTATGAACGCATACGAATGAAAAACAGATGGTTCGCGTCGAGCTTGTTGGAATTATCGTTTAATTCCGCAGTCGATTGTTCGAGCAGGACACCGCATGTTTTTCGCGAGCGATCCGAAACCGGCGCGCCGGTGGATCCATCGGGATCTAAAGACCACGGATCGAGTCACAGGCGTGGAGAAGCAGCTCCCTGCCGATTTTTTCCGGGGTGCCATTTTACAGCCATTGCCTTTTCGCCGTACAAATGTTGCCTTTCGAAATAAGAGAGCAACTTAATCTCACATTAGCCCGACCATATCTCACGTTTAAGGCGAGCGCGCAAACGTGACTGCACTCCTGACATTTCGAATATCGTTGTATTCGCCCGACACGTAGCTATCCCGGCTACAAATGCCCGAGCGCTGCCTCAAACTTACTTTTATCTGCCGCGTGCCTATCTGTTTCTGATTGCCCGTGGCCCGACCCCGCGGCGAAACAATGCAAAGTAATGAGAATTTATTCTTCGACGTGTGCTCCCCGCTAGTCGCGACCGCCACGGAGTCGTGCAGCGATTATTTACTGCAAGATGAAATAAAACCCGGGGATCGCCGTTAACACGATCTCCGGACCCATATACGGGGCCACAATGAGTTCAACGAACGGTTCGCTAACTCACCCATCATCGACAACGACGAGCTCTGCGAGCTAAATTAACCCGAAACCCTTGGGAAATCGGTAGAGCGAGAGAAAACTAATTACTAGACTGTGGATCTTCATGCGAAACAAAAAAAAAGCGAAAAAAGGCACATACAGATCGAATGGAGTAATCTCCTCCTTTTTCGAAGTCGGTTAAAAAATTGTCGGCATCGATTGCACGAAACAGTAGAAATTCTCAAGTTGCCCGTAATTTGAATATAATGTTTTCTACTGTCTGCCAATTGGCAACTAAATTGGTTGCGCCGAAATAAGCGCATGCGGTATTTTACTTGTTGACGTTAGCGTAATGTAACCTTGTGCGTTACCAATAATGTGACCCAAAAGTGATTTCTGTTGTCAATAGACCATTTACTCATTTTCTGTTAATAACAAGAATGCACCGAATAAAAAGTAAAAATGGTGCAGCTTCGAAAGATTAGACGTTCGGGTCGAATTGTAATTACGGTAGAGACGATTGATAACGACGGTGGAAGGAAAAAATTAATTTTTCGTTGGCGTTCGGGCGATTTTGGGGCTCGTCGACGCGAACGTGCCTCGTCGGCAGTTATCGCAATTGTTCCGGTGCTTATCGTGACATTAACTACTGTGCAGGCTCCTCTGCCATTTGAACTTCGCCAACGTTCGCCGCGCGGAGAGCCTGGCCGAGTTCGGAACGGGGACGTGCTAAGATAACAGGATTGTTTAGACATGCTGTTACTTTGCCGAACACTTGCACATTGCCGGTTAATTGTGCCGTCGAGAATAGTAACTTCGTCTTCGCCCGGAAAACCGGATAGATATGACGTCAGGAGCGTCGTATAATTGTGCGGCTCGGTGTACCATAAATTGATGTATTGATCGGTGGCTGGCGTCGGACAAATTAGAAGCTAACTGAGGAAGCTACGCGATAGACGCACTTATAATTTTGCAATTAATAGACCTGCTCACTCCCGTGGATCGGGGAATTACAAGACTGTCGCGGAACGGATGAACAATGGAATTCCGAGCTGTTCCGGGATTCGATTAAATTGATATTTATAGAATTTATTGGGCAGATAAAGGGCGGGCTGGAAGGTAAATCACAGGGAAAACACGTATCCCAGAAACGATTCCGATAGAAGGTGGAAAAGCACACGCGCCATGAGCATTCCTAGCTCCGCCACGGCCTGGTGGGGTGGCCGAGGTTTCAGGGGATGCCAGTTAAAATGGGAGGGTTGTTCGGGCAAGCAACCACTTTGGCGCACGCGTAACCGCTGCCAGTCAATATTAACCGACGAGTCAGCCCCGAGGCTTCGGTGTCACCGTAAAAACCCGCACCAAATGGATTTTATTGCACCAAATCGCGCCATCCTGCCATTCCATCGAAAAACTACCAATTTCGACGTAAATTATCAAACCGATTATCCTTGTAATATTCTTTTCGAACCCTCCTATTTAATATCCTCGAAAGACAGAATTTACGGTTGCGTACTCTGTCAGTGATGCAAACAGACAGAAAATACAAAGGTAGAAGGAAGCGTAAGGGGATGAAAACAGTTTTTGATGTTACAGAGTCGCAGTCGAGGGGAGGATTGTGACGAGATCCCGTGTATCTAAACAACTTCGTGGAAGACCAAAAATAGTAACGAAATCAATGGCTGAATATTTCACAGTTTTTGCTAATATAGGAATTAACTGTTATGTACAACAATTACAAAGGGAAACTAGAGAGAAGAGGAATAGCAAGGAGAAAAATCAGCAACTTGGATGACTAAAAAACAATGCAGATTGGCAGGTAAAGGGTGGAATGGAGGGATGAGGAGGGGTTTGCTCGATGTCGCAAATAATTGGTCAATAATAGTCTCGCGGCTCTCGAAAAGCACGGTGCTGCGGGGACAAAACGTCGCCAGGGCGTTATCGTGCACAGCTATAGTCGTGTTCAACGAATAGCAACCCCTTCCTCCGGTGGAGCCCCCACCCGGAGCCGGCGCTGACAACTTCTCATTGTCCGGGATTCAGCTTGACGTCGCGGGGACGTGCTCATTGTTAATTAAACTACGCGTCGCCGCGCCATTGCTACAGAACTCTCTCTCCGTGCTACCGATAACTGCGGCATGTTGCTCGCTCGCTCGCTCGCTCACACGCTCGCACGCTCATATTTTCTCCGCCTATGGTTTTCTGCCCGCGGACTCGCGCAGAGCCAGACGCGTTTCATCGAGCCGTCGTTAATCACGCGGCAGTTTAATTACCAAAGCGAATTAACGAGCCCTTCCCAGCGACGCGACAAGGCTGTTGCACACTTTTATACGCCCTCGACTCAAGCTTCTCCCTGCCGACCGGCAACGTTCCATTCACTGCCAAAATTCCGATATTTATCATCGTATTTCGCTCGTTTTTGATCCCTGTCTGATTGGCATTGACTGCTATACTGGCAGTCTTCGCATATCTGCAAGGATTGGAAAAATCAGGGAAACGCTATTAAACAAATTCCTTGTTATTATGGCACACGATCATATTTAGCATGTAATACATATAGTTGAGCTGGATGGACCAGGTACCGTGTCACGGGGGTTAATAAAGGGATAGCGAGCAAATTCGCGACACGATTTACGGGCGTTTGCGGGCGTTTGCGCCCCATCCAGAGGACAGTGGTTCCTCGGTATCGATTTCGCGGGCCGGAAAACTCGGAGTGGTCGTCCACGTTTAAAAAGGTCGAGTCTCAGCCAGCTAGAAGGGAAGTTAGGAATCGTTCGGGCCGAGTTTACGGCGTCCTTTTATATCCAGTGGACGCCGCGATATTTCTTTCCATCGCCTGACTCCGAAATTAGGAGCCCGAGGATTCCCGGGGCAAGAAAAAGCCGCCATAGCCGCCGCGACACACAATAGAGAATCGTTGCACGTGAGATGGTTCGCTGAAAGGCCCCCGAAGAAACTACCCTCTATCTCGCGCCTCTCTTCGACCTCTCTTCTCTTCTTCCCCTTTCCTCGGCGAGGAAAGACGTTCTTCCACGCTCGAAGCGGTTCTCTCGGTTCTGTTCTCGTCCCTGGTGCCGATCCCGAGCTGTGGAGAAGGCGATGCCGCCTCGCCGACGATAACGTCCGTATCGGGAAGAACGTCACGACGTACCTACCCGGTAATTTCCTGCGTTTTATGGGTCGCTTAAGGAGCATCGGGACGCCCGATCGTGAGAATTAGGACGGACATCGCGATCTTGCCGCCTAATATACGGTTTCTTGTTACACGGGGCACCTTCTTCTTTCACGCGTCAGGATCCCCCTCGTTTCCCAGCGAAAGGATCCTTCCAGCTTCCGTCACGAAAAAACCGGACTAGAAACACGACGATATCTTTTCTATCGATATCCTTGGATTTTTACTACTCGCTCTACGATTTCCTCCAGAGCCACGGTGTTCGGTAGAGCGCGGGTGTTTATGCAAAATAAAAATTGTCTGCTTCTATTGCAGGACACAGCATCTACATAGACATTTCTTTATTTTTCCAATAATTAAAATGAGCTGGAAGTAATACAGCGAGATTTTTAGATTCGTCAAACGTTTTCACAGTTTTGTACTACGCCTAGCGATTAGAACTACATACATAGATACATATAGTACATAATATTGCGGTGCACAACTGTTGGCTTTACGGCCAGGGTCATTGGACTTAGACACTGGATAATACAGTAAAGTCGCGTTTACTGTCCGACAGCCTGTGTTCTGCACGGACAGTGATCGCATACCGATATTATATTTGTATGACTGTCTATCGCGCCGATCGTGCCGAAAGTTCAAAAGAAAGCCGAACGTAGAGAAGGACAGCATGACAGTGGACAGTAAACGCGACTTTACTGTAGTCTTCTGGATTTTAGGAGCATAGCCAGGATTCGATAACATTATTGGAAGCGGACCAATATATGTAATTAGATTTAACTTCTCTAAATTAATACCTGAGCCATCAAATATCCAATAAGCATACAAAGCCTCGTAATTTCATCCCTCGTACATTGCTTGCCGTTTATTTTTTGTAACACATTCGATACAATAAATTAAGTACAACAGAATGTAGACAACATTTTGTCATAAACGATATATACCACAATGTACCCACATTGTTTGTAATTTAAAATCCTACTCAAAAATGTCCTACAGCCTGCAGTAACTATCGCAGATTTCGTTTTACAATGCACGACCGTTTACGATACACGACCGTGTAACCTTGTATCGGGTTAATGCATATGAAATACCCAACGTCTTGGTGTCATAGAAATATTTTCTTGAGAAATTGTTTTAGTATGCTTTTTATTCGAGTACGTGTTACCATGAAAATCCTGTGAGATCTGAAAAAATTAAATCCTGCTATTATGACAAAGGAATGTACATCAATCGCGTTTTGGGGCTCGGTAGTTCGAGTGTCAAGGTCTCGTAGAAGATTTAGAAAGCCGCCGCAAGGGATCGTCTGATCGAATGTACGCGAAGAGGGTCAGAGAATAGCGCTTGGTGGTAAAATCGCGGGGAATCCATCGGAGGATCCGTCAGAGCGGTGTGCCCGGGGGCTGTTTCTTCGAACCGCGTTGCGCGTCGGAACGCTCGAAGAATCCGGATCCGCGACATTCGTGCAAATTAGCAGCGGCCGCTGACAGTATCCATGATCACCGTGACACCGAGTAACCACTCGTCGGTCCGTACATTCCTATCTGCGATCCTTCGGTGGCCGTGACAGCCACGGGATGGCTGTCCGTGCGATCTCGAGTGGCGAACTCGAAGAGAGTCGTCCTGTGCACGGTCCGCTCCTGCGGAGGAGGCTGGGGACCGTTGAGAGGTCGCTAGCTCGTAGCCGCCCCAGCATCTTCGTGGCTCTTCCTCTCTCCCAGCTTCTGTCTCGTTTCTCTCGACGCCGCAGGCTCGGCTTCGTTCGTATTCGCCTCTCGTTCTCCACCGAGTTTCCCTCTCCCTCTCTCTCTCTCTCTATCAAACAGGAATCCTTCTCTGTCTCTATTTCTCCGTCTCTCTTTCTATTCCGGCGTTTCCGTTCCCTCTGTCTCTCGTTCTCTCTTCCTCTTGGTGTTCTCCTTCCCTTTCCGAAGAGCGAACAGGACGATGGAGCCAGAAGGGAGCAGAGTCGAGTAGCTACGAGCTCTCTCTGGAGCCCCCGACAATACCCAGGAAATTACATAACTGTTGGAAATATCAACCAATACCAGCGTGCTCTCTGGCAGCGCTATGCCGCGGCAAGCCGACGCGACGCGACGCGACGGCGGTGTCGGCGTCGGCGTCGGCGTCGGCAGTGGCGGCGTCGGTGGTGTCGGTGCCAACCCCTCCGTGCCCATTATTATAACTGGGTAGGTGGCGTATTATACGCGGCCGTCGGGGGAACTCAGGCGGGCGAACGAGATAGCACCGTGCTTGGAGAATGAAACGAGAAATTGAGTTGTGCTGAAACGGGGAAAGGGGCGGCCCTCTCTCTACACGGCCGCGGAAGGGCGGAAGGGCGGAAGGGCGGAAAGGGCGGAAAGGGCGGTGGAGACGCGGGCGGACGACTCAACGAGCCGCGCTCGCGATGGACAAGAACCAACCCCACGCACGAACAAATAACATCAATCTACTTTCCCTTTAACCCCTTGCTCGGCAATCTCTCGAACGTACCCACTGCAATTGCTGTTTCTTTGCCGTTCGTAATTTCCGGCAAAGACGTTATTACGTGGACAAATTAAGTTTTTTCGAAGGACATTTATCGTTAGCTCGGTGAAAGAAGTAGACAGAAGTAGAAGTAGACAGATTTGAAAAATTATGAACATTATCGAAGGTTGAAAGAAATTTGTATTTAGCTGTTGCGTGTCGACGCAAACATTTTCTATTCTACGTACATGAAGGTTTGTAGTCCAGCCAAGACGGTGTTAATTTGACCGAAAATGGATTTCGATGGGGTGGTTTGTCCAGGGGGGTGTGAATCGTGTTCAACATGCGCCGGCTCCTCGAGGCCATCGCTATTTAAGAGACGAGCCACGGGAACAAGGAAAGATAGCGCTCCAGTTGCACGTATACCGGTGGCAGCACGTCGACTGCCGAGTAATTCGCAAAAATTAATTACTAACTTGTTCCACGGCGAGAAAGGATCCCCCGCGCCGGCTGCTGCTCGGAGACAAAGGAAAAAGGAGCTGCTCCAGGAATCGTCGCACAATGGAACGGGAACGCGGTCGCCTCTCTCAGAAAACAACTACACAAGCGTTTCCCTCTTAACGTTAACTTCGCGATACAACTCTCAAATTCGATCGTCAACCAAACAAGAGAGACTGAAAATCTTGAAGGCAGAGCGATCAAACGTTTAAAATCGGTTGCTAGGAAGAATAAACCGGTATCGAGATAAAGAGGGTGTCGCGGAGGTGATAAAAACAACGAGCACAGCCGAGGCCACTTGAAAAACGCGGGGGTGGCTGATCAGGAAGATACTATACTCGCCGATAACACCAACCCCTCCGAGAAGACATTTCAATTCGTAGATACAGGAGGGTCCATAAAAACTGGTCGACGATATAAATAAGCGTTTAATGTTGCGCGCTCCTAAATTGAATCTCGGCCGCCCAACGATCTGTGGACAAGATCCTTAGGGGTGAAATCCACGGAGAACTATTGTCCGCTTCTACCGAGTCGATTATACTTCGCCGTAGTGCCAGATGGGGGACAGAAGTTTCTCGGCCGTTTATGCACCCCATAAAAGCTAGCATTACATACGAAAAGTCAAGCGCCGCGACGATGGACCCCATACGTTCTCTGTTTGCCTATTATGTATGGTTTACCGTGGTTTAACCAGGGGAAATCTGGTTGCCGGGGACGGGGATCAACCCGGAGGGACTTATGACTGTGATTAAGTGTGATGTATCGGGAAATGGATATCAGGAGACAGGGGCGGATTTCCACCCTCCCCCAATGATCCTTTCCCTCCCTCGAATGGAATCCTGGAGTAATATTTTTCTCACGATAAAACACTTCGTCGTGCAGACTTCTTTCGGAGACTGCGGTTTCACTTGATCCAATTCAGGATTCATTTTAACCAAGTTGTTTTTCATCAATGTGATTTCGTCTAGTTTGATTTCACTCTGATTTCCATCAGTTCGATTTTGCTTAGATTGATTTCGTCGAGTTTGATTTTCCTTCAATTTTAACAATATTGATTTTGCTTTGAGTTCGATAGGGTTGTTTTTGTTTTAGATTCGGCGTTGCTTTTTGCGTTTGATCTTACTTTAATATCGATCAGTTCGATTATACTTCGCTTCTGCTTGATTTAATTTCGTCCATTTTCGTTTTGTAGTCGAAGGATTGCGATCTGAAATTATAGCGAAGAGGTAGCTAGTGGATCTGAAATTTCAAGATCCTCGTTTATCGGAGAATCGTCGAGATTGAAGAAGTGCTATACCGATTACGTTTCCCTGTCTCGAATCGCACAGACAGGAGGCCAATTGTCTAGAAGCCTAAAATGATCGCTGTCAAGCGTCGAAGCGCAGTCACGCACGGTAAAGTCAACGTGCAACTCTCCCGCTAAACGCTTTCTTATCGTTGCCACGTGAAAAAGCGCATACGTCAGGGACTGTGACATTTAAACGTGCAACAACTAATGAGGAATATTCCCGGCGAGACGGAAATGAGCTGCGAACGTATCTACGTTTACCCAGGTCTCCATTATGCGTGCTTTTATTCATTACGAGACAATCGAGCTCGCTGGTAAGAGAGAAAGAGAGAGAGAGAGAGAGAGAGAGGGTGAGAAAGAAAGACAGAGAACGAGAGCGAGTGAGAGCGAGAGGGAGAAGAGAAAACGTTCGAGAATTGTTAAAAAGTCTCGGCGAGACTCGGGGAAATTCAAGCGCGTCTGCACGTGCCACGGTGGTATTTAATTATCGCCGTTTAAAGTCGATTCTTTTTTTAAACGTTGCAGACGGCCTCGACGCTTCAGAAAATCCCCGCCGTGACATTCAACGTTTCAAACTTTCTCCGATTTATTGATTCTAATAAATCCGCGCGCGGAAAAGACCCAGCGGATAGTCCTTTCCACGATACAATTTCTAAACACGGACGAAGAAGAGAATTACAAACGTGAGATTTGCTCGAGAGGGACTGAAAGGAACCGGTCCGGTCTGCGACTACCCCTTAGTCTCCATTTTGCACTGAAAATAAATGTGGTCTTCGAATAGCTGTAAGGGAAAGTAGTTTGTATCGGCATCTAGGTTGCACTCCATTGCATCTTAAGAAAGGAAAATACTGTTGCACTGCAATTTATCTTGTATATATCTTATATATAATGTCTTGTAATAATGTCTACGCATAAAGTGGTTGACGTAAGCGGGGTCAATTGATTATCAACTATGCATTGAAGCCGATTCATCTGTCTTACAGAAGAAGTACGCTAGAAATATTTGAATGGCAACAGTCGACTATGATTTGTACATAAATTATGTCCACCCAAGGGGATTGTCCGAATCGAGCAAACCCTGCATTAAAAGAATCTGTTCGCAACGATTGGACGCGCCACGAAAAAAAGAACGATGATTGCGGACTATGTTGAAATAGCCCAAAAACGATTTTCCAGCGTTCTGGAGTGGTTTGGTCGCCCGAAACGAATCAGAATGGTAGGCAGCCGACAAAAGGCAGCGCGGAACGCGGAGTTCGACGGTTGATGATAAAGTGCACACAGGGAAAAGACACGGAGGGCGTAATGCGCCGCAGAAAGCGAATATTGTGCCGTGTAGCAAAAGGGGTAATTCCGCAGTAGGAAGCCTTATTGGAAAAGGGTAGATAAGGGGAGGGGTGGGTGGAGGGTAGGTGTGAATGGGCGTGCGAGCAGGTTGGTGTGGGTGGCCTCACCGACGAGCCTCGAGGGGTTCGTGTCGGTGCGGGGGTGTGGATGGCGTTGGATGGTGTGGATGGTGCGCCAGCGTTGAACGGAAATTAAATATGCCTCACTCGATAAGTCAGAGAGTAGCATAGGAGGGCTCCGTATCAACGCCGGGAGATGAGCTATTGTGCTATTTTCGAGCGAAATCTCGGCGAGGCCATCCCCTCGAGTTCTGTCTCTGTAAAACGCTTTTCGCTTATTCCATTGCGCGGCCGGCCGGATATCGGCATGGCCGCTGGTCCGACCGTGTTCCACGGACATTTTTCTTCCTCCTCTATTTTTCGTTTCACCCATACCTCTCTTTACCCCTCCACAGTTTTTCATTTTTCATAGCGCCCGAGACGAATGGCGCCCGCCGAACGCCGCTGATACGGAACAACCCTTATTGAAAAGATTCCATAATCGTGCTGTAATTGATTTTACGCGGCACAATGATCCTTACAGTTCAGGAAGGTTATGTCCTCATTCTTTACTGGATCGCCGCATCGATCTGATGCAGAATTTATTAAACGTGGATGTTAGGCATTATTTTCTTTTTTGTAGTTGATAGGGTCAATCTACTTAAAAGAATCTCGCGAATAGACTGATCTTTATGCAAAATAAAAATTGTTTGCATCGCTTACATCAAACTAGAAGCAAATAACAATTCCTTTCATCCCTCAATAATGTTTCAAATGTTACAAATCAACCCTAATTTGTAACCACTAAATTCCATGAATTTTATCTTTTATTTGGAAAGTAATAATTCGCCAGTACAAATCGATTCAACCGCCAACGTGCTCGATTTTCGGCGAATGTCCCGGCGCTCCATGTATTTCCCGCAGGATCCGAGCGGCGGGCAGCCCCTTATTTTTAATTAAGGAAGCGGAGGAAGGAAAGAATCGGGCGAAGGAGCGTTTCCCTCTTCGATTCGCTCCGGGAATCGTTCTATTCTGCGCGGGCGTAACGAGAGGAAGAAAGAAGTTAATTTAAGCGCGGACAGTAAAGTTCGCGACGCGAGCGAAATAATTATATCAGATTTATTATCAAACTCCGGGCGCTGTGCCGCGAGCCCTTAGATAATAGGCTTTTTACGGCTTGGCCGCGCGAGCTGCGCGATTCGAAAGTTACGATACTGTAAAGCCCTCTTTACGAGGCCATTACCAGGAGCTGTTACTCATATTTTTTCCTCAAATGAGTCGAGAGACACTTCGACGGTAATACCGTGAATGGGAATCGTAACAAACATCGAATATTGATTCCGTGTGCTCCTCACACCAGCTACAACGAGCTCGCGCATCAAGAAAAATTCCTTTACACCGTGTTTGATAAGCCTTTGCAGCGAATGCTTATGCATTGCGAACGCATAAAGTGAATGACTTCTCGGATCATTTCTTCATTCCCTTAGATTTTAGATTATCCATCGGAAAGTCGAGCACATTTATTTTGCGAGAAACGTTCCGTATAAAACAGTATAATTACTCTATTCGGGTGAAATTTGTCCTGCAGCTTTATTAATGTGTATTTTGTGAAACAACGATCAAATTTTAGACTTTATTTATTTTATTTTTTTTATTTTCGTAGGCTTCGAACAGACCAACAGTTTTACAAATTTTGAACACATAGAAGTTCTTCTTTCTTTTGTTTCTTTAATGTTAAGTACGGTGTATCCGTGAAAGTATGTGTACGAGTATGTCTCGAAAAAACTGCTCGCATTGCTGGCTGAATTTAGACTGTCTGCCTAAGGTGGTTGATCACGAACTCCTCCATTTAGCGAATAAAGCGAATGAAGGTAATAACAACGACGAGTTGCACAACGTTCTCGAGACCGCGGGAACCAAAGCGAAATCTGGCCTCCTTAATTGTCAGCGACGGACTACCATTTGAGGGAGAGAAGATATTTGAAAAAAGAAATACAGAAAGGGGAGGCGCGGGCGAAGGGAGACGCTCGCGGGAACAATGGGAATTACCAATTTTAATTCCGTCGATAACCGATGGAAATCGCATTCAACGTAGAAGAATTTATTAAACTGTGAACTCGCCGCACTCGGTGGTTCTATGGAAAGAGACAAATAGCGACGATATTGTTTTCTAAACCAACGCGCGCAGGCTATGCATATGCATGGGGGACGCGAGCAACACCGGTCGAGAGAAAAACGACGAGCTGCGTCGTCGTACCTGTCCAGACAACGATCGGTAAATTTAATAAATATTCATCGGGGGAAGTGCTTGGCAATCGTTAGACCCTGAATTTGAACCAAACACGTTCGCCCGGATTGATATGGCCGCGCGCACCGCATTAGCGTGTTAATTGCGCGATCAGCCCCCGAATAATATCACCATTGATTCGAGCATAGTCGTCGATCCTCAATTTTATTACCGTCACGGCTGGAAACGGAAAGAAACAGCCCGTTTATGATGCATGCAACAAATGCCAATAAATTTCTCAATAAGTTCCGATTCGTTATACGCACCGCACCTGGAACACGCAGAATATCCTTCGTGTGTCAATGAACAATGAATTTTCACGCTGGAACTATTCGTCTCAATATATGAATTCACGTTCACCGTGAACATACATCTGCGTAGAATTAGTCAATATCATTTCTTTGGACAGTCTTTTGTTTGAACATGATGTTCCAGACAAGTATAAATATTCTAAACTAATATTTACACTTATACGATCTTAGTGTGTTTCGGTTTTTTTTATCGTGCTTTAAGGTAAACACGTTACACGACTGAATTCGTTCGTCGTTTCAGTTCCACAAAATAGTAAAAAAAATCGTAGTGCAGATTTTAAGAGGTTGTTGCAAAGACGAAGCTGCAACCTCCAAATTCAAAGCTGATCCAGTCAGGAAACAAATTTTCGAATGTTTCCAGAGACGTCCAAATCTGTAATATTCGAGAGAAAGTTCAAGCTTTAAAATGAGCCTTCTTTGCGAAATCTATATAAATAAAAATCTCCGAAACAACGTTGCATTCGAATACGCGCGTGTTTTTATATACCTAATCTATAAAAAATATTGTATACCCACGAGCATTGTGAATTTAAACATATTAGAAAAGTGCGCTTTCTCTTTTCTTTCTTTTCCATTTAACCAGACTGAGCCACGGCATCGCGTGGCCAGGTACAGCTAGTTATAAATAAATATACATATACATCCAATATATTCTTATTTGTAGTCGGTGTTGCTCCACGGTTCCAGTATCAATAAATACTTGTCCATTTTCCCAGCCCAACGACCAGCCGACGAGCAGCAAGAAAAAAAAATCCATGACAATGGCGAATTCATTTCTGGAACATAAATCGCGGCTGCTTATTTCCGATGACTCGCTGCGGCGATCCATCATATTCCGTCTCGAAATTGCAGGTGCGTGCGCCCTTCATCCACCCCCGTACACCCCCGTGCTTTCTGCCCGCTCGTGCCCAGGATTACGCAAGATAAACGTTTTTAATTATTTTTCCCCCTCGCGCCGAACCCCTCCAAATCCCTTCGGCAAACACGAGTAATACGAATCAGCCCCCGGCAGGATGCAGTTCTTCAACCCCTCTGTTTCATCCCCCATCTCTCTCTCTCTTACTCCCTCATTCTCTCCTTCCCGCACACGAGGCGCGTGAAACTGCGTTTCCAGGGGCTTTGTGTGCGTACACGCGCACGCGTGTAATGTCTGCAACGGCGTAGACGGCTCCATTGACCATGGGGATGAATGTGGCGGCGAATACGTGGGTTTTTTTTGGGGAGGATTCACTGTCGTTTCGGTTCCCAGGAATTTCGAGTTCCTATTTGACAAAGATTAATGGATTATATGTATACAAAGGATTATACGTAGTTTACCACAATTATACTTGAACGTTCGAAACAATATTTTCTAAAACGAAAAAGTTAAAGAATGAGTGCTAACCAGAGTCGCGCTCGTAATTTCGAAGAACGACAAGTTCTAATTGAGGCAAACATGTTTTCATTTCATAAAGAGACTGTATAATGGATGGAACGTCTTATGGGACTACCTAATAAAAATTGATCAACTTGAACCCCTATGAATCCTCATTTAGTATTTTACGCAGAAAGCGTAGTCTGAGCATCGATGCGAAGTTTCCGGGATCTGAATTGAAATAGGAAAGAGCAGTGTTCGATTGCACCGGAGCTCGAATAGCATCGAATAATTTGGTAGCCCTTCGAGGATTTTATTAGTAATCGTAAAAGAAGAAGTCCGAGTCTCCGCGGGATCGATATCGTTAATCGGATATCAATCAGCACAAATTCCCGGGCTACGCCATTGCTTCCGGCGATCTAGGGGACGTCAAGATGAAGGCTGAAGAAGAGAGGTGGATAGAAAGGTGCACACGTGGCGGGGGTGAAAGAGAAAGAGAGAGAGAGAGAGAGAGAAAGTGGCTCTTTTAACAGGCCATTATTGTGTGCCGGGGACATTTTCCCGGGCCATTATTGTATCTGACGATAAGTCGGGAGATAAGCGATCCGAGGGGGCGTCCCAGCGTCCCCCGCGTCGCGTCGTTCTCGCTGACGGCCGCGTGCGCGAGAAAATCGGAATCGCTATCGAGATTCGATCGGTGACTAAGCGTTGTTTGTTGAGTGGATCTCGTCGGCGTCATTCGATCCCGATGTCTTCCTTTTGCGAAACGTGACAGTCCGAGCGATACACTTTCGAGAGATCCGCAACGAAGCGATAAATACTTCGGAACAGTCTGCTGTTCAGAGAAATTTAAACTCTGACCCCTTTCCTCGCCATGCGAATTGTCAATCGTTGCTACCGGCTTCCCAAGTCCTTGTAGACGACCCTAAAGCAAGATGGTTCTTCTGATATTTAAACGGCGAACCAAAGTAGGTAGTTCGAGCAATTTTTACTATCCAGTGAACCCTGAATCCTCTATCCAAGATGAATATCTTGTTATCCAGTTAATAAATCACGCAACTATGGAACTGTCTTTGTTAGCTTCTCTGGAGCATATCAACCGAATCAACCTTGATTGCTCACTTGACAGATTCTTAACCCTTTGCGGTCCTATGTCGAGCCATACTCCAAACTTTTGCACCAATAGTTACTTATTTGACTTACATTCGTCAATAATGCCTCAATTTCATGTGTACAACAACAACTGTAGTATTGCTGAGCTATTTCGCACAAGCTAGCAAATCTACATCTAGGAATATAATTAAATTATATCTACGTATTCTTCGATAGTTTAAAATCGATGAATCCACAACTTTCGAGGCCTAGCAAGAGTGTCCCTTTGGCCCAGCTTTGGATGAAACGGGTGTACCCTTGGTAGCAAGCAAGCTCCGGTAGCGGATCGTTTGCTCGGCCGAAGCTCGGGTAGCAAAGAACGAACGCAGGCTATCCGGGAGCGAGTGTAGATCCCGGTCCGAGGCTGCAGGTTCAATTAGACCGGCGTCCCGCGATCCACGATCTTAATTAGCCCCGGTCTAAGGTGGTCCAGCTGACCGTAGATTAGGAAACGTCGATAGGGACCGTAATAACAAGCGACATTATCCCAGGGACTCATAATTCCAGCGCTACCGCTATACTCCGTGGCTAGCAAAACGAAACCGAAAAAAGGAGGATCAAAAAGAGAAGAGTGACGAAGAGAGGGGTTGGGAGAGGGGGAGAAGGAAGAGGAACCAGCAGAGAAGAGGAGAAGAAGAAGAAGAAGAAGGGAACGGAGCCGGAGGGCCGAGGACAGGGGAGGATTCAGGGGGCAGCCCTTCAATTATCGAGCGCGGCTCGGCCTGGCTCGGCTTGCGGCGGCCATGTTGCACGATCCGACGACGACGTCCCAGGTTCGGTGTCCATTCTGGACACTCGTTCAGGACTCGGGCCGACTTGCCACCGGACTCTCCGCGGCGACTATTGCATATGTATTATATGCGATTGTGTTCCGAGAAACTTCTGGCCGACATACGAGGACTCTGTTCGGCGTTCTCTCCTTCCTCCTCGGGCCAGCTCCACGGGACAAGCCTCTTCCTCTGTCTTCAGAGAGCTCTACCAGAGTCACTTTGCACCTGGCTCGTGTTCGCTCGTTGCCAGCTCTCCGTTCGTATCGTTTCGTTCCGTTTCGTTTCGAGGCGAGCTCTCGTCCTCTCGCGATATCGCCTGTCCCCTGCTACCACCTCCTCCTCGCGGTCTTTTTTCGCCATGGTTCCTCCGATCCCCCTGCATCCTCTTCTGTTAGCCACCCTCTTCCTCTCTTTCTTCGCTCTCCCTCGCTCTCTCTCAGAAAGGGGGTGCAACGAGCAACAAGAAATGGATGCGCTCGTCCATCTTGCCGCGCGATCGTGCGACCACTGTCGACACAACCACGGCAAATTCGACTCGGCATGGTTTTTTCGACCGACCGTCATTCGATCCCCACATCAAGAATGCTCTCCTCTCGCTGGACTCGGCCTTGCCCACCCCGCATCCTCTATTTCACCCCTCGCGTGACGAATCTAACATCTTTTCACCAGCGCCTGTGTGTTTTTCTACAAGTTAATTGGGTAATTCATTCCGGGTGGAAGAAGTGGCTTCTCTTTCATTGGGGAGCTTGGGGACTTCATAGTGTGTCCATCCAGTGTTGCGGGTTCGTCGTCGAACGTGTCATCTTATAACTGAAGGTGTTTGCAATATTATCAGTCCACTGCGGATTTTTATGCAAAATGAAAATTGCCTACATCCGTTGCAAGATACGGAATCTACATATACATTTATTCCTTTTCTTCATTATTTTGAACATTAATTTTTTTTATATTTATACTGTTTTGAATTTGATCTCATTTTCGTCAGAAATTCTTAATATCCGCAGTCAAATTATTTGGTCTGATAAAAGGGAGATAAAAGTAGATTTTGAAGAAGCACGTTCGAAAATATTTAGAAAAGCCTGCTAGCCAGCGATTGTATCATAATTTTTTTAAATCTATGGTCCATGGCTAAGGAATTTTTAATAGATCTTTCAACATCACAATATTGTTCTACGCTCCACTAAAATTGCACAAAAATTGCTAGGTTGACACATCGTCAAATTATGTTTAATACCCGATCAACGAATTGTGTTTTACATATTTATAATTTCACAGAGAAATACATTTTATAACACGAACAGAAACAGAGTATTCGATACCTAATAACAGGAAGTGGGTGAATATTCGCTCTGAGCAAATGAACAGGATTGTACATTTTCATCGAAATGTTCGCTTTGGATACGAAAAATGCGGAGGTGGCAATCGGGAAAATGAAACGGGTGAATAAGGTGGTCGATTACGTTTTGTTCTGGCCATTCAAATCGGATAACACCGAGTCGCAACAGTTCGTGTCCTTCTACCGATTGACGCATTCGGCTCTCGCGTCAAATGTCAATGCCTGCCCCGCACCGGTCGAAAGCATTGACCCTCGGCCCGCGGTTAAGTGATTGTATTTCAATTATATTCATTATACCGTGATTCTAATCGAATCGGTAATCGATTGACAATCGCCGGAAGTATTACGCGTTCGCAGGTCGGGAAAACGAGTATCGAAATCGCGTAAATTGAAGCCAAGGCTGTTTACCATATCAGAAGTCGGACGGTAAATGAGAACTTCGATCGCTGTCAATTATGGACAGCAATCTTCTTTGAATAAAACGAATAAACTTCTATGAAATGAGTTCGCTTAGCTATTCTTTCCAGCACACAGAATTAAGCAACCGCGCGACGATTGGTTACGTCCCGATCCCAACCCCAATGGCTGACATCACCGGAACGCAATACCGCGAAAAGTATTTACCGGAATCATTGTTTGTTCGTCGATGCTAATGTAATTATTCGCTTTCCATATGCTTTCCGAGCTGCGCGATGTTGTTACCTTGTCCGTCATTTTATCGTCGCAATGGGCACATGATAAAAATAGGGGGTCGCGTTTCCGATATCGCAATCAACCGGAATGCTAATGCGTGACTTACTTGGGCAAAAATGTCGTATACATACATCGTGCTCACCACGCCATATTGTTTTCGTTTGCGCTGCGAACGATTGTCAAGGCCTACAGTCACGCAATAATCTACAGTTACGCATCCTAATGTGTAACGACAGAAAATATTACGACGTTATAAATCTTAACTTCTCAATTTTGTTTAATCAAACAAATTGCGCCGATTTTACCCAATTTCTGTGATCACTGAGTTAAATAAGTTGAGTTTGACAAAAAAAATTTATGCGGGCGAGCGACGCCATGTCTACCGAAGGGGTTGATGGAATAAAAGTGGGACTGAGTCTAGCAAGACCCCAGGAACGCAACGGAAGCGTAGCAACTTCGAGAACGCTGATCTCCAAGGAAACGGACTTGGGGGAGGAAAGTAGGCAAATAAAGGTAAAAATTGAGCAGGAACTCGTGGGAATCCACCCTTATAGAGAGGAGCAGGGGTTCGCGGGATGGGCGGAGGGATTCACGGTCGTTGCCCGTGAAAAATCCCCCCTCGAAGAAAACACCTGAGCCGGTTTGGTGGTATCGAGCGGGGTCGGCACAAAGGAAAAGTCGTAAGTCAAAGACGGCAGACGGTTCCCGCGTCATTTGTCATCGGTCCACGGAGCGATTGTTCGCCGGCAGCCGGCCGCCATTTTGCCGGCCACCCTCCCGATACCTAATAGACCACCCTACGCATTCAGCGGACCCTGGTGATAAATCGTGAAATAATCTCGTCCGGGCCGTATTATGTCGGATTTATAAACGGCCGAAATGGCTCGCAAGCTCACTGGCCCGTGAAGATGTTTCATTTTTCGCCGAGACCCCGCTACGGCGACGCCTCCCTGTCGATCTCGATCCAACGATTCGATCCTAATGATCGCTTTACGGGGAGTAATGCGTAGGTAATGTACCGAGGGGGGAAGAGACGAACTTCTCAACTCGAAATGTCTACTGGCCCGTGGCCCTTGAAGCGCTCTGGATGGCCCCCGGGGCCAAACCTCCGAAGCCAATTACATTGCAAAAAGAGCAGACTCTCCATCTTCCCTTGAAAAATTATTTATTCGGATTGAAATTCAAGAAGAAATCAAGCACGAACATTTGCACTGACCTAATACTTTAATATTACCAATGCTAGCTCTGAGTGGGCGCGGTTTCCTTGCTCTCGAGTAGCCATAGCAGTGCCCCACGGGGCATTTATGTCTGCTCTGCAGTCTCGATTATGTTCTATCAAGAGTTTAAAATAAAATAGATAAAAGAAGGAATATTCTCTCCCTTCTTAGAAATTGATCTTCTTATCCAGCGAACGATAGAAAAGCGACGCCGCCAACGTTTCAGACAACTCCCAAGAGATCCCCGACGTAATGAATTCAAGCATGAACGAATCTTCTTCAATAAACATCGTAATCTCGAGTGCAGTGTACGAATTTCTGCGGAATTTTCTAGAATTCATTCACTCAACCCGGAAGGGAAATAAAGGGACGCGCGTTCATTCAACATGGAAGAAAGAGTTACTGGCGCGTTTTGGGAGCGATGACAACGCGTTTTTAGCGACGAGTTCATTAACTGCGGCCGCAAGAATGAACAGCTCGAGGACTTCTATGATGCGAATGCGTTCCTTCCCTTTCAGCTAGTCGACGGTTTTGGAAAATCATTTCGGGATGAAGTTGCTAGGTCGAGAGGGTACTCTTTGTCCGCGATTTCACGGGTCGGATTCATTCACGGTAGTCTCTCGCCGTGAATGGCCGCGGCTATGATCTCGAGAGGATCGACTGTGCAGCTCGAGTGGACATTTGTGCGTCCGAAGAGCACAAACGATCCCCGGCGAGCCGATACACTCTTCGGAGATCGTCATTCAAGTGATCCAGCCGAGAAGAAAGCGATAGCTGCCATTATTTTCCTGTCGAATTAGGCGCTATATTTTTACACGCTGGTAGCTGCTTTGTGCGAGACGCAGCGTGAAACTGGCATAAACTCCCGGCGAGATCATAATTATAGTTGGACAGTAGGACACCTCGAAACGTCCGAGCGATCCGTGTGCGACGCGATTTATTGTCCGAATGGTTTGAATTTGGTCCGACAGGGTAGCCTAATTCTTTAGCTTAACCCTCCATGGACACAATTATTTGTCGCAGCTTCTGCAGGCACGTTGGATCGTTTATTATTTTTTTTTTACTGTTTTCGATTTTTCATTTCATCAGGCTGTTACGACTAAAAGATACAAATTTTACGGATTATCATCAGAAAAACGAGGGCCACCCCTCCAGTGTACCCACGGAGGATTAATCCTAGACAAAAGAAGATATTTTTCCAATTGGAGGCTCAATGGAATCTCTAGCGCGATATTTCGGGGTTCAATGGAAATTAAAATGTTACCGAAGACAATTAAACTTTCTGCACTTGTTCCGGCAGCTACGAGCACGCGTTTCTGTCAGCCTGACGGCTCGTAATCGGACAATTACTACCCCGAAACTTGGCAGTGTTTGAACACGATCGTGTGTCAAGGAAAGGGTAAACGCGTCCCTCAGTCACACGGTGGACGGCGAATGGCACTGGGAAAAGTTACAACACTCTACAAATACAAATTTAACCGCGGCACGCGTTTTACGAGCGAGACATAGTGTTTCAGTCCGCATCTGGTGCACCTTCCACGCCGTGCTGCGGGCACCTCGCAGTTCAGAACACTGTGTACGTATTTACGAAGTGTGAAGCAGAGTTTAGTCGTGTGTTACCGAATAAAAATTCAACCGCCGCCGTCGGGAATCCCTTGCAACGGTGTCTCTATGGGACGTAGCTCGAAACGCGGAGCGACGAAAGATCGGCTGAAATCTGTTCGAAAATTCTTCGGGAAGAATCCGTTCGCTCTAAAGCCTATAAAGACGCGTGCTCTCTGTCTATGCAGTCTGATGCCGATCAATTTAATTTAAGGGTGTAGGAACGAATTTGGCCTTGACGAATCGATGAGTTGTGTGGTACACCACACACCGCTAGACGCATGTACGTACACGAGAATTGCAAGGGTCCGGCATTTCCAGAATAGCGTCACGCTAATGCATATTGGGGACCTCTCCATATTCGCAATCGCTAGATAAAAGATGCATCTAGCGCGCTTACTATCCCAGAAAGCCTAATTTTGCGTTTTTTAGGCGATATTCGCATTATTCGACAGAATTTAGCGGAGCCGCGAGAAGAAATGCTGGCCGCGACATTGCTGCATTTTCATCGAAATGAAAATTTTGACTCATCGAGTCTACTCCCTTAATTGCGACTGCTGTATCCCAAAATCCATGAAGCTAGTCGCTTTATACTTAAAAATTATTCCCTATGTAATTATTGAAGATGATGGCGATGGTATAATCTTTTTAATTAGCTTGACCCCTTGCTTTGTAAAATCGAACCACACTCGTAATGAAAACGGTCTATTGCGTATCTTGGGAAAGATTAATATCCATAGCGCGGATTTTTTGATGCACTTATGAATAAATGGGTAATCGAAATAGAAAGTAATGATCATCTTTATTAATCATGAACACACTGTTGCATTATTTCCTACTCATCACAATAATTAAACAAAGAACAGACGATCTTGATTTTGCATAAAAGTCTGCAGTGTAGTGATATTAATCGACTCTGGATTATGCTTCGAGTCCGGTTCAGCTTAAAGAAGCGTCCCTCTTGAAGAAGAGAGGCAAATTCTGCAAGCGTCTCTTAATAAACAATCTTGACACAACTGCTAGTGATATGAGAAGCGAATAAGACTGTTATCATCGTCCATCGGAAGGACATAAAGACAAGTACAGTGACTCTAGGAGGGCAAAGGTTGGCAGAAACACGCGGTTGAGGGACACACGATTTCCGCCAAAGATGTCGCGACGATGTTTGCGTGAGAACGGGATTACACCGCTAATACACGAGATTGCTCCGCCTCATTGTCTCCCTTAATTTCGTTGGCCCGGCGTTGTGGCTCGTGGCTTCGACGCGTTAATCGCCAATTTTGCGGGTCGAGCCGAACAGAGGGAACAAGATGGATGAAAAAGAAATGTTGACGATGTTACCGCGAACTAATAACGCAAATGCAGGTCGGATATATGGCCGGTGAAGTAAAGTAAAGCTGGTTCGCCATGGCGGACAGTTAATGGGACCACCCGTAGCCGTGCTCTAATACCGGCACGATTAAATGCAGACAGGATATTAAACTAGGCACTATACACCGCGGCCATAACACATTTTGACAATGCATCGTCCTGGCAATAAACTAAAATCGTAAACCTCTTGCCGACGCTTATCCGCGGCTACGAGGCTCCGATGGTGTCGTATAAATCGGCGGCAATATGGCGGCCGCGGGCGGATCTGCACGCGAATTCTTTCCTCCGCTTGATTCGCGCGTGTCAACAGCTTGTTTCGACAATTTAGATGGATTTAACGCATCCCTTCAAATCCTTGCGTACAGCAATTTTCCACGAACAGTTATACAATCGTCAAAACCTTCCTTTAACCGAGTGTTCGCATTTGCACTCAAATGATGACTTTGAGGCGTCAGTAAAAATTGCCATATCACAAAACAAGTTTATTTTCATGCGCACAATATGAAACAGATTACATAGAAGAAAAATGTTCAAGCTCGAAAGAAATGTCTTCATTTTGGATTTAAAATTGCTTCGAGTGCGAAGGATTAATGTACAAAATATTAATGTATTATAATAGTACCTTAAACTCTTGAACCGACGCGACAATCTTGAACTCCTTATGGAAATCTTAGATTCTCTTAAAGATCGGTAAATTAATTGGAACAACGCGTTGTAACGTGTTGAATGCGCGTCAAATTAAAACGGGATCGGCGGGGTGCAGGATTTCTGGATTCAAGGATAAGAAACGAATATCAGACCCAGAAATAGAATGGTTCCCTGCAGAACTGGAGCTCAATACAGTTTGGGTTCGAGCGTGGAAAAAAGGTACATTTCTCAGCGGTGCAACTGAAATTCGAGTCGGCAGATCTAATGGCGGCGGTGGCAAGTCATCACGTTCGCGGGAAGGGAACGAGTTACCGGGCCAAGGGGGCCACCGTTACTGGGACTATGGAGAACGGAATGGGAATTGCTAGAGAGAACACGCGAAAGAACCCGTGTCGTGTTGCGAGCATTAGCTACCGCGCGTGTCATCGCGCCGCGGATCGAACCGACGACACGCGAGGAATTCGCGAAAAGAAATCGCCGAGAACGCGATTCATGTGTGCAACGACCCTGCAACCATTTTGGTCGTTAAGGCGATTTGTCGATGCTTTTGGCATTCGAGGAGAAAGAAAGGAACCCTTGGAAATCGCTGCTGCGACACTACACTAGCGGGAATCAAGCAATACGCGCGAAAGAATATTATTCTGCGCGGGTTCAAAGAGTACCAACGAACGAAATCAAGAGGAGCCTTTCTAGAAGCCGAGAAACAGATTCTCGAATCTGGAGAAAAATTCTAGAGCCTCCAAAAGAACTCTGGATTCTAAAGAAAATTGTAGAACCTCCAAAGCAAGTTTTGGAAGTGGAACAAAATCGTAGAGCCCGCTAAAAAATCGTGAAGCCTAGAACAAGGTTCTAGAGCCAATAAAAATAATCTAGATTCTCTAACAAATTCTTGGTGACCAAAAAATAAATTCTAGAACCTGTAAGAAAATTGTAGAGCTCAGGAAAGGATTCAGGAGCCCGAGGAAAAACAATGTAGCCTTGAAAAAAATTGTGCAGCCTAGAAAAAAAATGACGGAGCCTACAAGAATGGAATGAACGAAGAGGAGGCTTGAAAAACAAGGACATTAGTGCGGTATACAGGTGCGGATCGTTGCCAGCGGTACCTGAGGAGACGAAAAGCTTGTTCTAATTGATTGGCCGACGTACACTCGTAAATTTCATCGGCGAGTAGAGACGAGGAATCACCGAGTGGGTAATAGTCGTCCATCAATTAACGCCTGGACATTTAAGCACAAAGGGTAAGCAGCGACGCGATTTATCAAACCGCGAGTTGTTAACGATACTGCCACGAGAAGTTCCGAGAGGGAAGAGTTTCGAGATGGCTACTCGTATTCCCGACTCGGTTGATTCACGGCTCTCTTAAAGTGTTTCGAACGTAAAGAGGGTTATACACCGGTAGCTAGAGGGGAAAACAGAGGGAGAGAGGGGAGGTCCTTAAAATGAAATATCGTTATCAGGATTGCCGGGAGCGAAGAGAGCTGTTCTGCGTGGAAATCTGCGGCGCGGCGGCTCGCGAATTCGACGTAATTGTTTCCCACGCTGACGAATATATTTCGCATAATATCCGGTCTGTTCGCGATGACGCGAAGCGCCGCGCATTTTTCATTTCCACAATATAAACGGAACCGCCGCGAAATCGGGGATAATAAAGTCGCGATAGAAATGGGAACGCCAAGGCTCTCGCTTTCCCCGCGATTCTCACAATTTGCATTTTCATACGTTTCGGTAAGCGGAAGCGAACTGAAACGCTTGAATAAAGATTCGTTCGTATTAATTCCTCTATTCCCGATCGAAAACCTCTTTTCTTGATACCTGCCGTGAAAGCAGGATCTATCCGCACAAGAGAAACTTGCATTAACATCGGGAGACACCGAACCGGTGTGAAGTCGTAGTAGACAGGAAATTTTAATGTAACCCTGTTTGACTTCAATTGAAATAAAAATCTGGTTGAACATCCTTGAATAAATATTCAACGCGCGACAAGTTACCATCTTGGTGAAAGAACCGATCCGATTGGAAGATAAGAAACAGGGGTTGAGAGTAGATCGAAAACAGATTGCTTTTATGGGAAACTGTAGCAGACTGTAGATCTTTATGCAAAATCTTAATTGTCTACCTCGATGGTTACTCATTTTGCATAAAGATCGACAGTCTATTAATAAGATTCTCCTCTGGTCTGCGACGTAACGGAACTCGTGAAACAAATGGTTCCTTTCAAATCGTTACGAATCAGCTCGTAAATAGCTGTGCTCGCGTAAAGATCCGCAGTCTATTAGCGAGTTTATACGAAAATAATTGGCGGGGATCGTTCGTGGCGCGACGAAGCGGTAGGACGTATTTCGAAAACCGATTTTGGGGTCAAGTTTCAGACGCCCACGCGGCCGTTAATTCCGGCGGGGTGCTGGAGCGGATTCACGCGTTGAAAGCAGAAGCCGAGCGGCCGATTCCGCGGCGTATTTACGAGTGACGGTGGCGCGCGACACAAAGGAACCGACAATTTTCACGAAAATACGAATCGACCGGCTCGGCCACTGAGAATTTATCGCGGCGAGGCGGCGCATGGTGATCCGAATCCAAGAATTTAGTGACATTTTGCTAGAACCTCCGAAATGTAAAGAACTTTGGAATCAAATTCTCACGATAATTGCTTTACGCATATACGTCGTACATTTTATGTTTCCACGATAACTGTGTTCTTTTTTAAATTTTGTTACTCTAAAGAATAGCATTTAAAAATGGTAGTAGCTAAATATTCCTATACAGCGTGAAAAAAAACAAATCCAAAGACGTACAAAAAATCATACCATACTCGAAAATAACGAGAGGAAATGTAAAACGGAATAATTGGAATATATTTCACATTGACTGCCAACACGGCATCTTCAAAAATTCCATGAAACAAAAGTAATTTATTTGGCGGAAAAAAAACGTTGATGTTAAATGTGTAATACTGAAGGTGCACTCTCAACCTTCTTGTCATCCTCAAAATTGATGTACTTTGGACAAAAATAATTCTGTCTTCTGTCAAAAATGTTCAACTTTTAGCGATCATCGCAGCCAAAATATTTATTCGATTCATTTTTGATTTGAGAAAATTCACTTTTCGAGAAGATCTCGAAAAATTGTTCGATCCAGCCCACTATGCGGCTCTCGGTTCTCCGTTCGTCGTTCTGGTCGCATCTCGGCCCTATCGCCGGTGATCTCGATGCTTGCTGATAAAATATCTTCGCCGTCGTTCTCGTATGCTCGAGGCTTTCTCGTCGTTCTGTCCGGGACTTGATTGGTGCATTAAATACGCGAACGTATGCGTAGCTCCGGCTCGGTATCATGAGAGAAGAGGCGCGTAAAGTTGGCGAATATACATGTGCGCTCCGCTTGTGGCGAGATCGAGCGAATAAAATTAATCATCCCGCTCTGAAACCGATATCGGCAACCAGAACAAATACTTCTTGTCGCGAACAAACATTTTAATTCGCATCAGCGGCAATCATTCCCCGGGGGAAACTCTTTCGCGAATTTATGCTCGTTCCTGAGAAATTGAAAGAATCCTGATTTTCGCCGAGACAGAAGCTAAGAATTGTAATCGTGTTTCTTTGCTGAGATTCTAATCAATAATATCAGTACATTCGATAATAGACGCAGAAAAGCTTCAGCTGATTTAATCATTCTTAGACTGTGGATCTTTATGCAAAATAAAAATGTTATGAGACGACTAGATTCCACAGAAGTTTAATTTTAATTTGAAAAAATGCCACAAGTTTTGCAATTGGATTAGTAGCGGTTCACACCGATATACCTGACTCCGTGTCGGATTACGTGGCATGTTAACACGTTATACTGCTCGTCGTCCGAGGCAGCTCGAGCTTCTTGATCGGACTAACAATAATACCGACCATCTCCGTCGGACATACAATTAGATCAAGATTTGACTGTATAGTTTTAACGATAGTCACGCGTTCCGTTTAAGATTGAAAATCTAAGGTGTGAAGAAAGTTGATAAAAAATATTACTGAACGATACCAGAGAAGGTTTGTGATCGTAGAGGCAGTCGGAAACGAACGAGCCTATTGGAATGACTGGTTCAAAATTAGGTTCGGGTCGCGCGTGTATCCCTGCGTACTCGGAAAGTCCAGCTATGAGTCTAAAAGGTCCAGCGGAGGCACGGTGGAGAGAAGGTAAGCTGGAGGTTGATTTATCGGCCAATTAGTCCACCGTACCGGGTGCGCTTCTGTGGTGCGTCTCACCTTCCAGATGATATCCTGGCGAAGACCCGCGCACGGGTTAAAACGTCGCCGGAGAAACAGAGAACGAGAGGAACAGAGAAAGAGATAGAGAGAGGGCAGTGCCGTAGCTATGCGATCCTTCAAAAAGGAATAGCCTGTCTCGGACCCTTCGACGGCGAATCAAAATCGCCCCGCGATCAAAATGGCCGGGCTAATCTCTAGAGCCCTCGTACCCTACACTACGACGTTCCTATAAATCCTCGTATCATTGCCCCAAATTTTTCTACGATGTTCTATAACATTGTAATAGCTACAATTTATGGTCGTCGCGCGTAATCTTATTCCTCGAATGTAAATCAATTTATGACTCTTCAAGAAAGTGGACGTCTACAACAATTTTGCTACCGGCCAAATGGAATGTGAAGCGTCCAGTTGAAGTACGTCGAATTGCACAAGCTTGGATCAGAAGAATCCTGAAAGTGTGTGCATGTTTTCTTTCCTGGGTAACAATTTCTACTTCTTGAACAATTTCAACACATTCTTGCGACAATTTTCGAACGATAAAAGCAAGCTTAAAAACAAAACAACTACTTATTTGATTTTCTAATTTATTTATACAGTGTGCTCGACGTAGAGACGTTCCGGTCAGGAACACAGAAAGCATATTTAATTGTGTTAAAGAAGACCAAAGCACCAGACTCGGAGCAAAGCGGCCGGGAGTCAAAGACGAGATTTTCGCGATCCCAATCCGAGCGGTACGAGATTCGGTCATTCGGCGTTTTAACACTAAACCCACCGACATTTCTTGTATAACTATACCTACCGCGACCGGTCAAATGACCGGTCTTTAAAACAGCTTATATATTTTAATATAGAATAAAGATAATAGCCAATTCGACAATATAAAAATAGTTTCTTTTATTTAGAAGTATAAATATATACTCTTTGAATGTCTTGACGTTTGTGGGATGAATATTCGAAGGATAAAATAAAAACGGAAATATAAAAATGTAAATCAAAATGGATAAAAAAGATGAATGAAAGATAAAATGTGAAACTTACTACGAAGTATTGTTGGTTTTGTTCACTTTTTTGAAAATGACACTTATAACACGTAATACAATATATAAAATAAGAGTAGAATAATAATAGAATAAAAATACTATCCCCTTCGGGGCTATGAGTTTATTTATTTTACAGTCATAGCAGATAAGAGAGTGTAAGAAAACCCGAGGTTTCGCGAAGCGTTTCGCATATCCATCTGTCAAATGTCACCGCGGGGCCGATAGGCGAGTCAGAACTGTAAACACTTGGGGGTGCCGTAAAGTGTAAAGTGTGCCCTGGAAGGCAATTTTCGGCTAAATTTATGCCACACCAGCATTACCTTGCGTTTGTAACGACTTTATACTTTCAGAATTGAGTTTTCGAGAAAATATAATTATATATAATATATATATATACAAAAAGATATAAATCGATCAACCGGTCAAATGACCGGTCGTGGTAGGTTACCGACCAGACTACACATTTTTCTCAGAAAACAAACAATATAAAAGGAAGTGAATATTGAAAAATGTGTTGTACGTATATTGTAGGAAAAGTCGTGCAATATTACGTTGTATATATTGTATATAGAAAATTCTAATCGACATTTTAAAAACAGGCAATTGACCGATCGTGGTAGGTTTAGTGTTAACCGCGAGTTTCAAAGAAAAACAGACAACGATACCCCTCCGCTCCGGGAGCATCGTGGGAATAGGGATATTTGTTTGACACGAGATACGAGATCTCGTTCGAAATTTTTTATCTGTTTTGGCTGGCCTCCCCCGTTCTGTCTTGGCTGGTTGCAACGACTCCATTAGGCCTCTCTCGGATCTATCCCAATCTGTGGTCTGCGGTTAATGGTACAAGCATCCGTTCGAGTCGAGTCGCGAGCCGCCTCTATCTCGCTCTGCGTGGCGTTTGTCACCGCTGCAACGTGTTGGGGCCGTTTAACGTTTAGCGTGTTCGTCGTCGTCGTCGCCGGGGGCGAAAATAGACAGCCGGCTGCCCTCCGCCTCGAAACCGTTCCCAGAAAAATGCCTGACGCTCGGGGAAACAAGATTAAAAGGCACCGGGACCGACGAGACCGTGCACGCCGCCGCGCCGCGATCCAGGATCCAACCGCTACGCTGTCCTTCGATCGTTACCGCAGCCATGGATCCCTCTTATCAGCTCGTAAATTATTGCGCAAACCTTCTACCACCAGATTTTGATTAAACTCCTCCGATCGATTTATTCTACCCATCGACCTCCTCTTTGTTCGTCTCTCGACCCTTAACCCTCGAGTATTCGCCAATCTTCTGTTTCAGACACCGTCAAATCTATCGTTTTCCTACCGTAGTCTTACAATTTCAGTTGTTTCTTCAACCCCTTACCGTAGAATTGTATAACCAGACTCGTGACGATGGGTTTATAATCACAATATTAGCTCGATTTGAAATTCTATTCTTTCGCATGATCAATGTTGAAACATTAAAAGCAATTTAGACTCTTCGGTAAGTAAACACCGACTCTGCTTCGTTTTCTCTGCAGCCTTAACGAGCAAATCTTCTTCCAATATAACTAACTGTAACTACGAAACTGTAGAAGACCTCGAGTATTCCTCAGAATATGTTCCTTCGAGATGTAAAAAAAAAACTCCACTTTGTTTGTTGGTTCCATATGACTGAAATTTTTCTAGAAATTAGCGTTTAATCGGAAACGTTTTGGAACATGCAGCAACTAGAGGTGAGAAGAAGTTGCTTCGTTGCTTCGGGGTGTATAAAATGTTTGTTGGAAGCGTTTCGGAGCAAGAGAGACAAGAGGAAGATCGTGGTGGTTGGTTCGGTGAGGTCGCAGCTTTAGGCGAAGGGATCGGTAATCGGGGATCGATAGGCCGGGCGAGAGGGTTTTAATAATCAGCTGTCGACCACCGTGAGCCCGGGTAAGATTATCGCGGCGAGACGATCGGTGGCTCTCCACGGTGCTCCCGTAATTTGTGTTTTCGTTATTGCGTCCGATTCCTGTTCCCCGAAGCGCGCACGGCGGACAACAACGACGGTATCTGGTGTCGCGGGAGCAGCCGAGAATGCGAGAAACCTCCGCCGCGTGGTGCGCTGTGTGGCGTGCAGAGTTCTACACTGTGGAGTGTGGATTGTGGTGTGTGGAGAGCGCGGAGAGTGCGGAACAGGTTCTTCGTTTTCCGGGGGCAGATCGGCGTCCACAGACTCTACGCTTGTTACCGCGTTGCGAGCGAACAGCGAGCACATCGGAGAAAATGGCACGGTAAAACGGATGTAGAGAAACAGAGATCGAGAGAGAGAGAGATCGAGAGAGATCGAGAGAGAGAGAAAGAGAGAGAGAAGCAGGGTGTTCATACGTGTGTGTGTAAGTGCGTGTGTGTGCATGTGCGAGCGCACAGCGCTATCACCACCACGTACGCGCACTAATCGCACCGAGCGAACTTGTTGGAATTAATTGGTCCGGCCAATTAACGCTCACGGCCTGAAACGCGTCGAGGGCAATGAAGGCGCACGATTGGCCTCGTCCCCGCCACCCTCCGACGCTCGATATCCTTCGCAGCGAGCTCTCTTCCTGCGAAGGACCTAATTAATTTCGACTCGCGGCCGTTCCCAGAAAATTGAACGCCCCGCTCGCTGTGAAACGCCGCTACCGATTCGACCCTCGGCTATCCCGCTACTTGTTCTACTCGGACAAGCTGCAGGACCCGCCAGGACACCAAACCGATTGTCCTCAATTACCCTGCGAACGAGAAATTAGCTACGAACTGGGAAACGCACTTCGAAGCAATAGAACTAAACTGATTAAAACTGAAACTGCGGTAAACTAACAACTGCATGTTTTACATATTCTTTTGCAAAGTTTTCCTGCAACTTATCGCAAGAAATCTATTTCGTATCTATATCGTATAATCGATTTCTTGCTTAATCAATTCATTTTTCTCATGAATAATGCGTAAAATTTGCAATCTAATTTTGATACGTTCAGTGTAATAGAGAAACAGCTTCATAAATTGAGATTTTATTGTATCATTAGAGCGTTATTACTTCTAAATACATTATGTATTACGCTAACGATTCAAATAAAATATGCTCTGTTTTCAAATGTCTTTAACGAGAGTACTTACTAGTTTTCTTCCACTGTGGCACAGAAACGAATCGGCTCCGATATTTAAATTGTATTTATCGGAGCAACAAGAAAGACACGATCTTCGAATTCGGTATAACAGTATATCCGTCGATGGTTGTACGCTGTTGGTTCAATCCAATTACCCGTAAGTTGCCGCTTTATTGTAACAATCTGCTGATATACTATATTCTTTTTGCCCTTCAACGTTAAGACGGAATAGCGACTCTGTAACAAATGTTTCACCCATTAATTCTATCAATTCCCTCAGTCGACGGGAAACTCGATTCCCGAAATTATGAATCAAATAAATAGAGTATCTAATTACACCGATGCAGAATTTATAACTCGTAATAATCAACATCTGGAACCTGTTTATTGGATAGTTGATCCTGCTGCTGGCCGATGCCTATTCGAAGGCCTCCAGTTAGCCCGAATTAGAATTAATTAAAACGAGAGTCACCTCCGCTGCTATCGGCGGCGATTTGTGACGCGGCGGCCGACTCTCGAACAATATCTTCCTTAATTTCCTGAACCAGTTTCGAAACTAGATCGATAAAAGCTGCTGAAAATTATTCGAGCAGAAACTCAAAAGCGAACTAACTCGTTCCTGCGACGTCTCTCTCATTCTCAATTTCTCTCTCCTTTCTTTTCAGAGGGAGAGAGAGAGAAAGAGAGAGAGAGAGAGAGAGAGAGAGATACAGAGAGAAAGAGAGAGAGGAGAGCGTAGAGTCCCGCGATAACTCGATTATTACGGAACATATTGATTCATGTACGCCGCACGAGCCGGCGCGAGCAAAAAGCGAATTTGAATCGGTCGGTAAAACAATGAAATAACGATGTAATCTTCGACAATGGATGGCATAACCGAGGTCCGAGTCGCGCGCGTTGTCCGCTTGTTAGCGATGAAATATTACGTATGTACGGCAGCTGTCATCTTACCTGTCCTTTGACGGCATATTTATACCGGTTTCACTCTGTTCCAGGCTCGCCGATCGCCGATAACGGATGCCCCCTCGCTAATGTGCCTTGCTCGCGAGACGCTTTTACGCTTCTGAATTCGTTATACGTCCACGGGCGCGTTCGAACACGACACTGGGCCACTGTCTGCTACAATATTGCAAACTGCACAATTCGAAACAATCCACCCCGCGATCCTCGCTCCCGCAATCAAAACGCCTACTTCACCTTGCAACCTTTGATGTTTTGGGCCGCCATAACACATTTACTTCTGTCGAGCCTACCGGAATCTGCATTAACAATTAGTTGATAGTTTCGAAAAGCAGAATTATCTGCCAAATTCCTTATCTGAATTCACATCTGTGGACGGGAAGGTGCTACAGGTAGCAAGAATATTTTGTTCACGACACGCGTGTGTGGGAGGCTAAATAATTCTGAACTCTATTATCCTGCAGTTTACTCAAAGATAGTCGGATTAATTTTATCCACCAGTGTATCGAAGGTCATAGAGCATAGCATATCTTCTGCTAAACTGTTTCTGTGCATTTATTAAAAAATTGCTGGTAACTTCTAAGTGCAATGGAGCTTTACAGAAACTGCTCACCTTCAGCTTCGAGCAGATGGCAAAGACGACTGCCGTCCAATCGATCAGGAATGGCAAAGAGCGGCAATATCGGATATCGCGTCCATTTCTCTGTTTAGCGAACCGATATATTTCCCGACACGAATCGCAGGCCGTCCAATCGCGAAAAACGATAATGTTTCCAGCGGTCACGAGCCAGCCGAAGCGTTTCGGGAACAATTTTTCTCAGAGCGTCGGCGAAGGGAGCCTTGGGAATAATGGCGAGCCGGTGAGAGAGCTGGCCAGATCAGGCGGCGGTCTATCGATTGACGTGTATCGAAATCCCTCTCGCGGATCTACCGGCATCTCGACTGTCTTTCGTGGCGTATTTATGCCGGGTTCGCGGCTCAACATGACGGCCGATGGTCGATAACCGGCGCGCGCACTAATGCCCGCAATCAGGATCCGTAATCAGGATCGACGGCTGCATACTCGGGCCCCATTACTCAAAGATCCGACACGCCGGGGAAAATATGCGTCACGTGCCGATTAAACGCGTGTCACGGCCAGCTGAATTTCTCGTTGACCTAACGAGAGACACCGAATCGGAAATGGCCACTGTCTCCTCCCCAACCGGAGAAACTCGTACAGCGCGAAACGGCCCCGTTCGTGAAATCATTTAGGCCACTTTGTCTCTCGTTTCGACGCGAAATTCAGAAAGTCGACGCTGCAATTGCAATATTGCAATGACATGATTCGCACTGGAGCTGCCAAACGCTAAAACCGAGTGTCCGTTGACTTAGAAGAGTTATAACGTTGAATCTATTCAGCTGTTTCATCATTTTTATGAAAGAGAGAAATTTATGGAGTGGTTTCCTATGAATGAGTCTTTATAATTTCAACAATTTTGAAATGAAACGTCTGAAGCCGATCATTCGGACAACATTCAAACGCCTGCGAAATCGTAACAGAAAAGGGTAACGAATCAACCGACAATTGCTCTATAAGTCACACAAGGATTGTAAACTATTGTAAAAGAAATGTTTGTAGAACAGTAATTCACAATGATATTTTGGTTAACGTAGAAAGCTCCTCCGCGAAATAAAATGATGAGAGCATTTCGCTGACGGACTGCGACGAAATATAAGTCGAATATCAAGAGGCATGGAGTATTCTGCGAAGAACAAAAATCAACGGGGGAGGGGAGGGGGAGATAAAAGGAGAACGAGAGGTTGTTACGGTAGTGTCGAGTTTTCGATCGAGCTTGATCCCGCGTGGAAAAACACGAAGTGAGAAGAAGAAATGGCGGGTCCGTTTAACAAGGTGCTTCGCCTACCGGATAATACATAAGGGGTATTAAGGCCGCTACTCAATTGGGTATGAGCTCACCGAGAGGTGGACGTCTCAATTTTCTTCGCGACTTAATGACCGATCGTTAAAACCCGGCTTCGCCACGAACCGGCTCTGTGGCGCACGAGAAAGACCAAGGAGGAAACGAGACGAAGAGACAAGCGCCGACCTTCTCTTCGAGCCACCGTTCTACCCACACCCTTCTACGAGCCGCCTCTCTCGTCGTTCTAACGTAATCACTGGGGCCCCCCTTTCTCCGTGGTAATGACGTTTATAAGTTTCGTGGGCCCCGCCGATTCTTCGTCACGGTCCTCCGCTTCTAAAAGATACCGATGAGCGCCGTGAATGTTGTAATTGCCGACTACCGCCGCATTTCTTTTCGCTCCCCGCGAATACACGCTCGCCGTCCTTTCGAACGGCCAAACATTTGCCAATTAGTTCTGTAACATGATTCTGAATTATTCGATCGAGATGCATCTGTCGCTGTCCTCGTAGATTTTTCACAATTTTTAATCCTCCATTGATCGGTGTATTTGCCAAACAATGATTGTCTTCGAACGAATGATAATGTACTTTACGACCATTTGTTTTACCGAATATACGTACACGTATCCTTTGCGTAAGTAAAAATTGATCTGGATCAGTCTGAAAAGATATATTAAAATGCATCATACTTTTGCGGTAAATCTAACAGAAAATTAGGGCTGCGATGAGAACTTGTCTACCGAGCAATCACGTATGATTTTCTTGATCATTCGTACATTATTGTAAACTTTACAATTCTTTACAATGCTCGCGACTGTCAGTATGTATGGCCGCAAATGATTCTTCCCACTTTTGTCATAAGATACTATGTAAACTCCGGCAAGATTCCTTTGGTCTGTTCAAATGTCCGTATAGCGTCATTTCGTGCAGCGGCAAAACCCTCAAACCAGTAGCCAAATTTACCGACAGAAGCTAATGTAATGGTAAGCGCCACCTAGTGAACAAAATTAGTATCATCTGTAGGTAAATTGAGCTAATTCGAGCGCTTTGCCACTGCGTGAATTGGCGCTGTACGGAGTACGGTGGCTTCAAGAAGCTTCTCAATTTTTCCACAAAAGGCGCTACTATACAGGGTGTTTCGTCTAAAACACTACACCTAAATATCTCCTCTATCTCTGAAAATACAAAAAATGTTTCTAACGTAATCTAAATGGTTTCAAAAGACGAATCAGATGGAAGAATCGTTTTTTATGAATTGTAATTTTTTAATCGTTTTTTCAAGCTCACTCGTGATTTTTTACATATATACACATTTTTTGTTGTTGTATGTTATAGCAAACATCATTGTGCATTCATCCATGTTTAATAGCACGACCTTGAAATGACCGTGAACTCTAAAATTTGCTAATTTACACGAAAATATTCGAACGCTTACAATTCTAACATTCAATTAATGATATATGTATGTTACATTGAAGTATTTGAAGTAATTTGCCACATATAACAAGGGGTTGATCTTAAGACTACATAAGTAACAGTAGAAAATAATCCAACAATATATAGCGCTTTTACAATACATTTATTATAAACGCGTACTAGAAGCGACACACGAAAGTATTCGAACGGAACATTTAATAGTCATTTAAATTGAATAACTTAAAGTTTTAATAGAAAGTTGGTTCACCGTTTGCTTTTATAACGGCCCTAAGTTTGTATTCCATTGAGTGAACTAACTTAGAAGTAACCGTTGGATCTATTGATTGGCATATTGCAATAATATTACGTTTTAATGTTCAATGGGGTTTAAATCGAGACTTTGCGGTGGATGTGGCAACACGTGTGGAACATTATATTTTAGCGGTATGTTTAAGATCATTGTCCGATTGAAACCAGTAATTACTTGGTAAATTCAATTTTGATACACTGTCTTTTAGGTTTTCCTGCAAAATTTTTAAAAACTTTGTTTTGTCCATTATTCCGTCAATGAACACAAGGTTTCCCACATCACTAGATGCCATACAGTCCCAAACTAATACAGATCCACCATTATGTTTAATAGTCGGCCGTAGATTTCACGATTCCAATTCTGTGTTCTGTGTCCTCCAAACTTTTTTATGTCCGTCGCTACCAAAAACGTTGAATTTACTGTCATCGGAGAATAATAGCGTGTCCCAGAACAAATTAATTTATAAATAAATTTTTCGGCGAATTATAAACGCAACATTTTATTTCTCTTGCTAATAAATGGTTTTCGTCTTGGAACTCGTGCATGTAAACCATTATTTCTAAATAATCGAAGACACAATTCGGGATGCACTTCTTTCTGGAATTGTGTAGCCACCATTGATGCCAATTGTGATCCAGAAATAAAAGGATCTTGTCTGATCTTTCGTATGATTGTTTTCTCCTCTCTTTCAGTCAGCTTTTTTGGAGGCCCACAACAGGGCTTAGTAGAAATGTTACCTTGCGTATTAAATTTCTTCAGAATATAATGAATCGTGAACTTACTTCTGTTTACAAATTTGCCTTCCTTATACCATTTTATTATTAATTCTCCGATTGACTTGCTTGTTTCGGATTTCTTGCGATTCATTTTGTTATAGTGTTTATAATGAAAATTGGGACAGAAATTTTTAACACTGTTTGCCCTGAACTGACTGCTAGTGAACCAAGCAATGTTTGTTTTCATTCTGTGAGCGTTGAAAATTCTTTGTCTACATTCTATTAGCGTCGGAAATTCTTAGTTGTCCAAAGTTCGAATACTTTTGTGTGCCACGTCTGGCACGTGTTTACAATATATGTATCGCAAAAACGGTATATACTGTTAAATTATTTTGTAACTTCGTGTATGTAGTCTTGAGACCCATCCCTTGCTATATGTGGAATATTACATGAAATGCTTTAATCTAACATTTGCGTTCGAATACTTTCGTGTATGAGTGTATATGTATACAGTGCCGAACAAAATGATAGGAAATTTGATGTATTTGTATATTTCATATAACACAATAGGATATACAAATGTACATATTACACGCCCTGTATATTAGATATGTCCTTCAAAGTATCCATATAGAATTGCAAGTTTGTATCTTGTACAATGTAGTGTATAATGTAGACATGTATTGATTTTAATCGAACATAACGTTAGGACGCATGTAATATTTTCTGTTATTATGTACTCTGGCAGTAATATATCAACAGTGACGAGAGGTAAACGAGCAAATCTTTCATTTATCTATAACATTTGTGCCATTAAAGTTAAAATGGATCGAGGAAAACAATTAGACAAAAGTGAAACCAGTGGGTGTACAAAGAAAATTTAAAATATATGTTTTGTAGATCTATTGTAGTTACACGCATGCTGAACATTTCATCGAAATCGATTAACGTACACACGAGCTACAAGCAGTTAAAAATGGTGAAAATCGTAGTTTTACGCGACTTTTGATCAATTTCTGACTAAAACTCACAGAATCGTACATCTTTCGATGCGTGTCGATTTTTCCTGCGTCAACCGATTTCGATGAAATTTTCAGCATGTGTATAACTAACATAGATCTACAAAACATGTTTTAAATTTTCATTGAGGAGCCAAATAAAAAATTTTTTAAAAATGCCTTTTTTATTTTTGCATATAACCTTCTAAATTATAATTTTCGAAAAATCTTTTTTGCATATAATTTCGTAAACCAATGCTTCAGGTCGTTTGGTACAATTATAAAAAAGTTATTCTATTTTAAAAGCTGTACGAATACTTTCTACACCGACTGTATGTATATGGAATTGTTGGTCGGGTTGCCACATTTTAGGCGGATCTAATCTAATCTTTATTTTTTAATAACTAAATAACGAAGCCGAAATCGCAATTTTTTTTCATTCTTAATTTTCGACGTATATTGTCATGGAGGTCCACCCCTCAATTTCTCACCTGTACTCGAACACCCTGTCAACGTCAACCCTGTATAAATCTCGTTTGTGTCATGACGAAGTATGGCACACAGTAATTTGTATACGGCTCCATCTAACGGAAGAAAGCTGAAACCTAATCGATCACAAGCTTGAGCGTTTCGCCACTACGAGATGTGGCGCTTTTTGGATATTTTTCTTCGACAAAGATGAGCAGCGTCATCTAACAGAGATCGCTGGAACTATTTGTCGAAACATGTTACCATTACGTTTTAGTGGTACCATTTTCGAATATTTCCATATTCTAATAATTTTCTGTATAAAAAGAGCAGACCTTTATTAAAAGTGCAAGCGTATAGTATAACAAATGTACGCGTACAAGCGCGACGGAAGTCGGGCGCAGTTCGCGCGATAAAAAAAATTGTCCTATGAGAATACTCGTGGAAGCATGAAGTAAAGCATGGAAAAGAATCGGCGAACCGGAAACGAGCTCGTCCTGTTGATTTTACGTTGTTCCGGCGACGCTGTTTAAACGAAAGTAAACGCGACGCATGCAGATAACGGTGAACACTCTGGTCAATCGCTTCGCCGTTTCTTTTCTTCCTTTTCTTCTCGTTTCTCGCTTTGGAACTATCCAAGACGTCAATAGGCAGGACTCCGGAGGCCATTAACTTCGCTCGACGAGAAACTTTGTCTCGCCTCGATAAAGCGAATCCACACGACGTTGAATATTCGCGTTCGCGCATGCGACCACGCACACACGTATGCTTAATTTTAAGTATTTGTATTGAGAAACGTGTACATCGATGCTACGCAAATTGCGACGCGCCTAACCGAAACAGATGGAACAACGCCAGCCAGGATATTCTCAGGAAAGCGTAAGCGAAGATAAGTTTCAGCGCCAAATGAATCCAATACAATCTAGAAAAGAAAGTCGGTCATTCCGCGTACCTTTCCACCAATGAAAATTACACGAGTGGATTCGTGTATAGAATTACCTGTGCCACTTGATTCGCGCCGACGGAAGAGTTTCCAATGGATCTTTGATCAAGTAGACCCGAATTCCCCGCATGTATGTTCGGAAGTACTGGTCCCAATCGATTTTGGTGACGTCGCAGATAAAATTGTCGCGGTCCTCGGGACTCATTTTATCGAGGACCGATTTGAATGTGTTGTTCGTGAACGTCCACTGTCTCGTCGTGAAGTAATTCAGCACGTCCATGAACTTGTGTATCTTCTTGTAGAGCTTGAGCATCCTTTCACCGGGAAAACAGACACGAAACATTACGACACCGTAGAGAAATGTTGAACAAAATTTTTAAAATCGCGAAAGAAAGGCCGAAAGAAATCACCTGGGTTGTTTGCCGACGCAAAGCGTGACGGTATCGATCAGCAGAGCCGGAATTAGATGCATGAAGTAGACGTAGAAGTAGTGCAGTAGCTTGTACTTGGTGTTGCGGAAACTATAGTACCATATCGCCTTCTCGGTCGGGAACTCGAGACCGTACTTCTCGGACATGGTCTTCAGCTCGTCGTAGGTGATGGGGTTGTCCTTCGAAACGTAATTGTAGACCGGGATGTCGTTCTTCTTTTCTTCTTTGGTAGTCGTAGACCTGCAATTACGCGCAAAGGTCGATCAAAGTAATAATCGGACGAAGATGGAAGTCGCGTCGGCGACAGAAACACGATCGAGTGACGTACTTGTAGCGGTTCGCTACGTCCCAGGCGCAGGCTATCAGAGCGTTCACGGTAAAATCTCCGGGCACAACGTTGGCCAGCTTCGATCCGTCGCAGTGGATCGATCGAAGGATCCCGGTTCCTGCTCCAGCCGCGACACCAGTCGGCCCGTACAAATTGTCGATCCATCCTCGCATCGGTTCTCGATAGGTCGAGATCACTAAAATTGCAGTTTTCAACGTGACTGTCTCTCGTTAACATTCGGCCGACTGCTTTTTTCGTAGTGGCCGAGACGCGGCGACAAATGGTAGACAGAAAAAATACAAAAGGAAGAAAAAGGAGGCGGGGCGGGAGTTATCCGAAGAAACGAAATCGTGGTGAAAAATACTAACCGATAGCGGGACGAAATATTCCGACTGGTAGATCGCCCGCCTCTTTCTTCACGACGCTCTCCGCCACCGCTTTCGTGAAAGTGTACGTGTTCGGCCAGATACCCAACAATCTGTAACGTTCGAAGAAATAGTTTATGCGCGCGTGGAAAAAAGCGTTTACACGCGACTTTCCTTCGCGAAAGTTCAGAAAACGTTTTTACCGTGGACTTATCTCCTCGAGGAGCTTCTCGTCCACGCACTCGATCAGAGTCATCAATTTGTCAGCGTCCATCGGCGGTTCGTATATTTTTTCCTCGATCAGTGGCATCGGACAATTAGCGTAAGCCGTGGACACGTGCACGAACGACTGAAATCATCCAATTGTTTTCTTAGCATCTGCATGCACGATTACAAAGCGAAACTTCAGCCGCGTTTTTCGTTGCGGTCATTCGATGATTTTTCAGACGCTTTTCAACCGACAGTGAAAACACTTTCGTAATTACCAGCACGTACCGCTGCCGAGAAAGCGTTTTCGCGTCGCGTCATGTATCGTTTACTTGCCTTCAAGCCCGGCATCTCTTTGCAAAGATCGGTCACAGCTTTGGGACTACGCACGTTGATAGGTACAGCCAGGTTCATCTTTTCATCGAACCTGACGGTCGCCGCAACGTGCATAACGATCGAAACCTCTCGTGTTATGATGGCTCTATCCGTTGGAGAGATGCCCAACCCTGGCAGACTGCAGTCTCCGGCTATCGCGACGGTTTGATGTCTAAACTTTGGCTGCATTTCCTTCAGTTTGCAAAACACCTGGAGAAACAGAGACGAGCGAGATCATACACGCGCGTTCAGGCCTTTGCCTTAAACATAAACGATCCTTTATCTTCCTCCCTGTTATGAAAAGCAGCCGAATTTGAAGTACCGATTAGACCTAATTTGCAATTCATAGTCGAGTAACTCTGACAGCTAAATATCACATATAACTTCCAAATGTCCGTAGCTGAATACTGCAGGACCCTGCCATTGATATTCAAATGCGTGCGAATACAAAAAATTAAGGATGATTTAGGTAACAGGGAAAAGAATTTTAAATAACGACGTATACGAAGCCATAACCGGTATTCGCGTATCTGAAGAATTTGAGATGACGCAGGACTATCTTATCGACTCCGAAAATTCACGTTATTTATACTTCTCTTTTCCAAGATGCACAGCTAAATCCGAACCCAAAATAAATTTATAGCCAGTCAATATTATTAACGACATCGGAATAATTATTTTCAGAAACCTCCCTACCGCGAAAGATTTATATCGCTAAATAAAACACGGTATAATTTTCGGGTTGGGAGAAACTTAGCTACGGGTCGAGTAGGCCCGTTGGGAGCGCGGTTAGGTCAATGGGTTCTATGTATGCTCGTAACGAACGTATCGCCCGATTGGAACAGATCGAAAAGGAAGTTTGCAGCAAAGTGGAGAACACGACAGAGGAAAAGAGTGGCGACACCGAACAAGGAATGGAAGGAGCGGCGATCGACATCGGTGGACGCTCGATACGTCGAGAGAAAGTTGGTGCAGTTTCTTCGGTTCGTAGAGTATTATCGCGAGTCGAAGTGGACGTTGTTACGACTCGAAATAGACCAGGCTCGAAACTACGAGAAATCGCGGGTAGATTCAAACGACAGGGTAAATCGATCACAGAGGGTAGTAAGGTCGTTCTTACCGGATCGTCGAAGAGCTCCTCGACGCGCTGGTGCACATCCTTCCCCTTCTTGGGGCGCACCAAAATGTAGATGAACGAGATCCCGGGGCACTCCCTGAGCAGCTTCTCTATCAGCAGTTTGCCCATGAACCCGGTGCCCCCGGTGACGAAGATGCTCTGTCCATAGTAGAACTTCTGTATCGGTGTGAGGTTAGTCTCCTCCGAGGTCAAATGAATGTCACGCTCCTGTCTGGTGGTGCATTCCGTCGTGTTCTCGTTCAGGTTGCACCCGTTCTCAGGCACGGCCACGTCCTGGCCGCAGGACTCCAGCAAGACTTCCACCATAGCTTTGTTCCTCGGTCGCTGATGGTCGACTGACGTTTGCTCGCGAACAATTAACGCTCGCTGCTAACTGGAAAAAAGATCGGGACGGAACGTTTACACGCGCCGAAGCACGTACCGATTTCAAACCTGCCAGTCGTTCCGCCGTGCCGCACCGCCCCGTGCTCTCGCGATAGTTAACCGGAGAGAAACCGCGTACCGTCGCAGAGTGAAAGTAGATAGTGAACTTCGTCCGTGCGTCTCTCGTGTCTCGAATCGAAAAATCCATTTGATAGATGCCGGCTGTGCCGAGCCGAGGTGTCGCGCGCGCTCGACAGGGAGAGAGAAAAAAAAAAAGCGTAGCGACTCTATTTCCGCATGAAAGTCGACTTGCGTCCTTGCGTTCAGCACGGTTCAAAGAAACACTCCGTCGTCGATCTCAAATCAGACGAGGAAGCGTTTCTGCCCTCTGATCGACTATGACATAACACTCCTCCCGTCCCCCTCCGATAGTCATTCTTACTCGAGGCTTTTTCCGATCGATAGGTCTCGCTCGCTGGATCTAGGAAGTTGTGCGGAACAGGTGCAAAGGTCGCGTGACGCTGCTTGTTCATTGCTGGTTGCCTGTTCGAAAAGTGACTTTCATGATCGACCCGCTGCGCCGATTGCGCGCAAATTCGCTGACAAATTTCGAGAAGCTGAGATTGCGAAAGGCCCGCGATTTAATTAGGCAAATGGAACGAGCAACAAAGCGAAACGGTAGCACGGTCTGACGACTGTTGTTGCGCAGAACATTTTTCGAAGATTTGCAGACGATTGCACAAGGCTCCGCGGTCTAGCAGAAGCGTCTACCTCCCACCAGAGTCTCTTTAGATTGACATTCGGGTGTTGGGAGCGCGGTGCACGGGTATAGCGACGTTCGGCGCATCCCAGGTCTGTTATTTCGAAAAACGAGCCGCGATGAGGCAACCGTCAGCCGCGAGCAGTCTTTCGAATGAAACACTTATGGCGCAGTGTATGTTTAGGCGCCCTAGACCCGACTCGGGTCAAACCTCGAAGTAACGGTACGGATGCTGGACGAGCACGTTATAGAGCTAACGGTATACACCGTTAAATATTCGATTCGGTCTGAAGAATTTTAGTAGGCCCGGACACAGAACACGACGAAAACTGAAACTACGACTACGCGTAATTGTACGGAATCTGATACGTATTTCACGAACAGCCGTTATCTCCTGACGCAGCAACGATCCGCGGATTCGTATCCTTCGTCGGACAGCCGTGGACCCGAATAACAAAATTTTCAGCGATTTCTCTCTTTTCGTCTGTTCCCGTCCGGTCCGTTGCTCTCTTGTCTTTCCTTTTCTTTGGCAAGAAGTTCAACGGGCAAACACGGGGTGAATCGCTAACGAAGCGAGTCGCTGAGACCGGACGTGTTCCCGACTAAAAAATTACACGAACTACGTGCACCGTGTGGGCGTTTATTTTCTTTCGGTGCGATTCAACTTGAGAACGGTTTTACTCGGTGCTGTCGAAACGCGAGCATCCGTCGACTTCTGGGAACCGGAAGGCCTCGCGCGGTTAAGGGATGAAACCAAACGGCAGCGTGCCCTTCACTCGTTTCGCAAAACTTTCCGATACGAAATCCTCGACAGCTCCTCTCGCGAATCTCGCGCAGATTGGCGTTTGAGCGACGATCCGACAAATGAAAAATGTTTACAATTTCACTGACCTTATCCGATATTCTGTGCAACGAGTGCCCGGCGCGACGCTTCTAGTAGTCGATAAAACTGCCGATCGAGCGAATACCGTTCAACGGATCATCCATGTAACGAAAGGAAAAGCTAAATCGTCGAGTCGTCGATTAAACGGACGGAAACAAACGGGCGACACGAACAACCGACAAACAAACCGATCGAACGAACGAACGAACGAACGAACGATCGCACACCAGATACCTTGGAAACTTTCTCCTCGCGCAAATTTACCGATCCTCCTCTTATGCCACCTTGCACGAGTCTTTTGCAAGCGATACACCTCGGAATTGTCACTCGTGCCGTCGTTGCTCTCGCTTTTCCTTTCTCCTCCTTCTACTCTCCTTACCGTGCTGCCCCTTCTCTTTACCCTTTGACTCTCCTTCCCCTTCCTGGTCAGCCTGATCGCGTTCGACCTCCCCAGTCGATGCCTCCCTTCCGCACACTCCTTCTTCTTGTTCCTCTTCTACTTCTCATATTCGCCACCTTCTATCATTTTATCCTTTTATCGCACCTCGCACTTTCGATCTTTATCTGCTCGGTCGACCCCCTTTCTTCTGTTAGCATTACTCTTCCCCCTGAGAAAGGGAAGGAAAGGAAACACTGCGAAATATGTCCAAAATTACACGTCCTGTTAACGATGCGTTGCATCGGAAATGAATTTCTTTTTAGAAGACATCAGCCCCTTTGTTCGTCCCCACGTTAGTATATTCTTCACAAGAAATGGACACATTCTTTGAATTTGTATCTTTTAGTTTAAATAAGATGCAACTTGGAAACCGTTGCTGTTTTATTCCTCTTTGTAACTTACGATATTGTTCGCGAGAGCGACTCTCGCGACATGTGTAAACGTCTCTGAGATAACAGCTAGCAAATCGAATGCATTTGCGACAATTGCTGTCAGAGAGCGAAACAATGTGTAAACAATATTTTACTTTTAACAAGTGTGCGCACCTCCGCAATTTGCTCTTGAAATAAAATGTCGCAAGTTACTTGCTAGTGTATTCGCACCTTAAGAAACGAGCACGGCCTTACCGGTGTGCGAGGAGCGTGTAAAACGATGGCCGATCAATGACAATGGACGAAGCGACGTCGTATTTGACAAAGTGTACGGCCACGCGCGAGAAGCGAGACGGCCGAAACGCTCACTGAAAAGACGGGTTTTCGACTGGGCGAGTTCCAACGAAACGTGGACGCGCGCAACGTTCCAAGTCCACCCGGCAGCTGTCGAAGTAGCGTCATTTGCGCTGGTAACTATACATGTACCGCCGCTTCTGTGACGACCATACACTATACTCTAGTACTCTACACCACTCCCCGCATCTCGAGGTTCAGCTACAATCAAACCTTTGCCATTGTCGCGATTCGCGCTCCTGGAATTCGTGTTGTTTACCATTGAACGATTGATGGAGCTCGCCTCCGTTCGTCCGACGATCGAACACGAATCGCGCTCGCAATGTCAGCAAAAATTAACGACACAGAAATTCCCTGTGGTTTTGTATTCGCCTCTCTTTATGCAATTTCGACCGTTTCGTCATCGACGCATCGCGGCGACGCCTCGTTTTCGATATCACGCGACTTTTTTCGGGGACTTGTTCGACGTTTCCATCTCGTTGTAACGGTAATGCGGTTGGTAGTATGAAATACCGATTGCCCGTTGTTGCGGATGATGGTAAAAATTGTGAAGATAGGACAACAGTCTCGGCTGACGTTATGGAATATAACATGGAACTTAAATGGTGTTGAAGGTCACATCTTGTATAGGTGGAGGCGTTTCAGAGATTTTGCGATCAGTTTGATTATTTTAAATGGAGTGACCTACTTTCTGTATTACAAATCGATATAACATCGAATTCTGAGGAAAAATGTATTGACCTTCGCGTATCCAAAACGTCTTCACGTAATGAAATCATTTTTAATACGCCGCCTGCAAACTAAAGTAGGTGCTCCAACCGACGTCTTACCTAGCTACTTTAGCTTCCAGACAGCAAGCACGTCTTAAAAATAATTTTGTTACCTCGAGACATTTGGAATACTCAAAGATTGATACATGTTTACCCAAATTTGTAATATAAAATGTAGGTTAAAAAATCAAGAAGATCTTGAACCCACAAAATAATTAAGCCCATAACGAGTCGTACCACTCGAAAGTATTCAAGTTTCACGGTACACGATTATTACAGAGCGACCCGCTTAGTAATCGTTCGAGATGGTCACGTTCGACATGTACTTGTCAATTTTTTTCACAGAAACAGTATGCGATTTGTCGACCTAACGACACTGAATGCAAACGAGGAGGCTGTCGGCTGATCATAACGTTTTCATTGCTGATTAATTTTTATTTATTCGTTCAATCAGCCATACAAATTCATCCGGCGTGTGTTCGTATGTATGCATGATCGATCGCACCCGACAGACGTATAAAATGTAAGAACTGTGACGATGAAAATAATTATGCTACTCGGCGACCCTACTCGGCGACCGAAAAAAGTGCGGTTTTTTTTCCATCGGCAAAGACTTGTAACCTTGTCTTTGTCCTAAGGCTACATTTTACTGGTTCGGTACAATACACAATTCACGGACGGTATTTCTGCGTTGATTTATGTCAATTGTGCGATGGTGTCCCGACGAAGCTTGAAACATTCCCAACCGGGATTTTTCTCAACCGGAAACATTGAAAATGCCACCGGCTGCTAGCAGGCAGATCGACCATTAGGATACGCGTGCTTCATTCGGTTGCGTCATCGCGATGATTTAGACCGAATAATTCGTCGATCGAACGAACACGTGGCCGAAGCAGTTCCACCGACACAGTCGCACAGCGGTCCACAACATCGTTTTAGCAGTCGAAGAGTCTCATTTGTCCACGGAAACGCATTGAACGGAATTAATTTTGAGACAAATGGGGTTTCTGAATATGGATGATGTTCATTATGTTTAGATTAGAGTGCGAGACCGGGACGGGACGGGACCGGGAACGATGTTCGGGGTCAGGACGGGATCTTGAAACTTTCGGGTTTCCCCAACACCTTATTCCGTATAGTATCAGAAATCCCGAAAAAATTCACGGGAAACTCGATTACTCCCGGAAATCTCGAATATTCTCGGGAAACCCGAACATTTTCATAATCCCGACCTAATACGAGTGTTCCCATCCAGTCCCAAGCATCGGGATTTGGGAAATCCCGTGATATCGCACGCCTCTAATTTAAATTATCACTCGTTAAACAACGTTTTAACATATCAATTAATTGCAACGGAAAAGATATTAACCCGATCCTACCAGTTATGCAATATGTTTTGTCATTAATTCGTTTTTTCCAATGTATAACACACAGAAGAAGGAATAAAATAACAATTATTGGTTGTCATTCTACCATTCATACTAATAATAAAGTACTATGATATAATTAAAAATAGAGTTACCATTAAAAAGCAAATCTATACTGTCGAGTACTATAAATCCGTATTCTTTAATTTTATATTCTGCTTCGTTAGTAATCTGTTCTATTTTATATCCTTTATCATTCATGGTTGAACCATCTATGCAAATATTATTATCGAATATTTATGCCGTTCCTGAACTGCTAAATCCTGATTTGAGACCACTGTGAGTCGCAGCGAAATTCGCGCGTTTCGTTACGTGAATCCGGACTGCTAAACCAATACGCGCTTATTACATTTATTACGCGGAAATAAGTGTATCGTTGCGAGTAGACAGTCATGGAAAGGAAGCACAAATAAAACACAAAGGCGGGACGTAATAACTGGTTATGCGGTAATAAACAGGATACTAAAACATGCCGATTGGAAATATCGGCGGAAAATGGAAAAAGAAACGAACGAAACAGAAGACGGTAGCGTAACGTACCGGGACTCGACGCGTTTCGAATTGCGTCAATGGCGTCGACGTTAATGTTATATGATTGTTCCGAGTTATCTTCATCTAGGATCTTCGATTTTTTACAGAATTGACTTGCCGTTTCTACGATTTGACTGTACGGGATATCTCGCTGACACGCGCTCTGCGAACAGAATCAGCGATACACTTTACGTCGGGTGCGTGATCTCGATTAACCGTTCCCATCTCGTGTTCAAAATACCGTTTATTTTCTTAAAAAAAAAAAGTCGTAAAACCGTTCGGATAATTTTACGACGTTTCCAATGGGTAATAAAATTTTTGTCGGCACGAGAATTGCTCGGAAATACGCGAAGACCGCTTATTCAGGCATTCGAATCTCCGCGATCCGCAGCCTGGAGAGATTGCGAGATATTGTATATGGATTAAGAAATTGTACGCAAACAACGATCCGCAAAGGGAAATCGATCGGAAAAAAGTATCTCCGTGCAATGGGTTTGTCATGTTTTACAAATCAATATTTCACGCAAACACGCGGTCGTTACATTAATGTGACGGTTGTAGAATTCTTTCGGAGCAAAAAGTCACGCAGTCTTCCATGCAATTTACGTAACGCTGAGACACTCGAGGCAGGCTTTTTGCGGAGACAAACGCAAATCGTCTTTATGTTTACGATTGAAACTGCGAGCTGTGGTGTCGGGCCGCGCTGCATATACATATATGTATTGTGGATTTTTGCTCATGGCAAACACAATGCAACGTGGTGATGACTGGATCGGTTTGCCATCGGAAAACTTACGTTCCAAAAATAACGGAGAGATTTTTTGAAATTACGGAAAGGCGTGAACGTCACCGTTCGCCCGGGTGGTCGCCGGGTCCAGAGTTTTTGCGGCTGCGAGAACGCACATCGCAGAATCCTTCGTTACCTTTAAACATCGCTTTCGTGATCATGATTATTCGCCGGCGCTTACGTGCGCGCCAGACAATGATGTACTCTCGTCTCTCGAGGCGATCTCTCTTAGAAAACATTTGCAAGGGCACTTGAGCCAAGGCACACGGGCGGTTACGTTATGTAAGATTATACTCGTATGTTTAAAATTTCAGTTGTGTGCGTCTCTCGTGCGATCGACGAGCGGGGACGATGGTCGAGGAGGGGAAACACGATGCGAGGGAGGAAGGGGACACGAGCTTGTCGAGGGGAGGGGAGAGGAGAGGAGAGGAAAGGAGAGAAACGGTCTGTCGAAGAAAAAATAAAGGAAAAATGGAGATAAAGGAATCATCGAAAGGAAGACGAGCGTGTACGTATCGGTGTGCGCGACGCACGCGGAACAAACAGAACGTCCGCTCGAAGGCGATATTTGCAGAGTTCCGACAACCGTAACCAAGTATTTCGTAGAACGAGGAGAGAAAAAAAATGGGGGGAGAAGAAGTTTGCGAATGACGAGAGAGTTGACATTTAGGAGCTCCGTGTCAGGACGCTAACCAGCCAGAAATGATCCTCGTTTTTCCGATTGGCCGATCCCTTATTAACGAAGCCACCGTTGTCACGCTAACATGTAACTCGACGAGCGCGAGTAGTAGTCGTTCCCAATGGCACCTGTCAGACCTCTCGCGTCCAGCAGGCTGTTGTTCAGAGCGTAGGCGTACTGGGAGTACCAATCACGGAGAAAAATCTTCTCCAATTGCTGGCGGAGATTGTCCGGCGTCTGGTCCCCGACCGTCTCGAACACCGTACCCACACCTACGGCGCAAAGTCGATGGTCATCGCAAAGTAAACAGTAGGAGGAAAATTCAGAGAACGACAGGTTTACTCACCGGCGGTGGTTGTGAAGTAATCGCCGGACCAGTTGCTGGTCCCCACGTACGCCGCGGTGTCCGTCACCATGTATTTGTTGTGGTTCACCCTAGCGAAGGGGATCTTATCGAACCGGGAGTTGGTGGGCACTACGAATCTCCTCTGAAACCAAAAAGAATGCGAGCGTTGAATAGATAAGACGTCGCTCGTCGCGTCACATTAACGTTGGAAGCTGGAAGCATTGGCACAGAGGCGGTAGAAAAATATGGAAGGTAGTCCTACGTTTTACATCGTTCTTCCTTACAGACTGAAAGATAAGCGAGATATGCCTTCGATGTTTGGTCAATAAGAGAGAGATGGATTTCTTTCTATGTGTTTGCGCACGGAGACCGTCTTCGGTATTTGAGCAACCATAGGCTGTGCCATCTTCCGAGCTGCCTATGATACCAACCACTTCGATTTTCACTCCTGGGTAGCTGCCGGTCAATTCTACCAGCGACTTCAGGAACGGAATCTCCGATTTTCGCGAATGCTTCCACGATGAGATCAACAGACGCACTTGGATTTTCCGCTCGACAGCTGCGGCTCGCAGAGCGTCGTCTATCCTTGGCCAATACCTGCTCAAATAACCTCGTGATACAGTAAAGCCTCTCATGCCCCATCATCCGAATATTCTTTCATTACGTACCTCAGTTTAGTGGTGTATATTGTCAAAGGAAAATAGTCCATCACCGCGATGTAGATAAATTTCTCCGCTCTCTCGATGCAATAAAGAATAGCATCAACATCCTCGGTCCTACCCTTTGGCGAGAAAGGCGGGGGCGCGCTCTAAAACATATGTCGTGTCGAAACCTTTTTCAGTTTCTAAACTGAACCAGCCTCCTACACACAATCTACGATTGATCGACCGTACTTACCGATACGAACGTTCGATACCTATCGTCTCTGTACGTAAAATCGATCGGCGTGTTTTGATTGATGTGGGTGGTGACCGAGTCTGGCCAGACTGCCGGCACTTTGCCATCTTCCGCTATCATCCAGTAAACCTGAGAAATATTAACTTGCGATTTCATCGAATTCGAATAACGAGAAATCATAATACAGCCTCGTAGCATCAAGGCAGGATGAGCGTAACATGAAATGTCACGTCGAGTGTCGAAGATCGTGGTCTTGTAAGTACTTCGTAAACTTCCTTGAGAGCGGGAAACTGACTTACGTCAAATATCTTAGCATAATCATTTGCCAGGCAGCTACAGTTCAAAGCTAGCAGGCCGAGTTCCTTCACTTGGGTGAGCGATCGCCAATCCATGTTCGCCGAGCCGACGTACACGTGCGTTCTATCGATCAGCCAGAGCTTCGTGTGCAGCACTCCTGATCCGAACAGCGCCGCCAAGTTCAGACTCTTCACCTGTTTCAATTCTCATGAACTTTCCGGATATCTCTTCGCTTCCGTTCGCTTCGTGGGCAAGCGAACGCGTTTTTCCGAAAAAGGGTGAGCGAACGTTTACCTTGGCATTTGCTTTCTTCGCTAGGATCTCGGTGTCGATATTTGGGCTGACCTGGGACGGCATGTTCTGCGCGATCCGCAACGCGATGTTGCGGTCTTTCCCCGCTTCGAGGAGCAAACGAAATATTTCCTCGCCCTAGAAAACGATCGGTTCGAATCGCATGCGTAAGTCACGGTACAGAAAACCGCATCCCCAGAACGAGTATGCAAATCTTGTAGTATACATATTCAAAAAATACTAACGATTACGTATATTAATATGTAGGTAAACTTCAACACAGTAATAAGATTACACAATTTCCAGAACGTCAACATATTACTTCCTACTCTATGTATAAACTTTTTAGAAGTAGAAAGACAATTGTATTTGGCCTCCGTTGCTTACGATCGATAACAGTAAAATGTATTTTGTATAACGATCCACAGTCTACTATTGCGTAAGAATAAATACAAAGTTCCGCCATCCCGTAACTCGTCGTTATTAAAAGCTAACTTTTGGTTCTTTCTTGCAGTGCTCAACGGCGTTTGATACTGTGTTGCTTGTTTAAAATTCGTACAGTATGTGCCGAGAATAAGGAATCTCGTCAACATGCGTCCCTCGATTTGTTTAAACAGAAAATACCATTCCGAACGCTTTAGAAACACATTTCAGACTGGCACAAGAGGGTACTTAAAGCTCAGACAGAAGTGCCTATACAAATACGGCCTGAACAAAATATTGACGTTCGCGTATGCGAAGCGTGCAAAGAAGGAACGACGCAATTTATGAAAGAATCTAATAGTACAAGACTTGAATACTCTTTTCTAAAGAGCGATTCTCGATAAAGTCACCTTGCCGGTTCGTCCAAGTTACCTGTTTCGCGCTGTCATCCGGGTACACGTCCTCTCCCTTCAAAGTCCAATAGTACGAGGCTATCTCTATTCTATCTCTTGCCAGTGAGATCAATTCCGCCCACGAGTCATAGGTACTTCGCTGGAACGTAGTGTCACCGGTGTAATTCATACCGATCGGTATGCTCTCGACGAACGACAGATTGCAGCCGTCCATGCAACTTGAATCGAAACCGAAACGAGTGCTGTTCGAGGCGTACTTGTCCGCCGTGTGATCCAACAACGGCAATAAAACGACCAACACTATCAAAATTAAGATGATGGTGATTGGTATGCAACTGGGTCTGCACCATCCTTGCGCTCCTCCCCATCTATCATCGCCAAAAGCGCAAACAATCGAGGCCCGTGATTAATATCGTTCTTTCCCTCTCTCTCTCTCTCTCTCTCTCTCTCTCTCTCTCTCTCTCTCTTACTCTCTCCACCGAGCATCAGGCTCGCCGTGAGCAATTGGAAACGCGTACGATCGCTACGATAGATAAAACGGTTACTAACTTGCCGTTCGTCAGGGAATCGTCGGCGTCGTTCCGCAACATGAAGCCGGACTGGTCCCATAAATCGTAATCGTCGTCGGGTACCAGACTGCTATTGTGAACAACCGCACCGCCACTGCCAACCCCGCTGCCGCCGGTGTTGCAACTCGAGGGATTCGTCTCTAATCTCACGTTCTCGGACACCGTCTGCAACGCGACACGGCAATTAGTCGAACAAATTAGCTAATGCGCCAAGACGAAAAGCTGCCAGTCGAAAATTGGAGTCGAAGTGAAATTTCACTTCCTCTCGACTCACTTGGGGCGTCATCATAGACTGTCGACGATTTAAACATTGCGATATCTCTTTCCAACTAGACTGCGAGTTTGATGAATTCACGACGAAAATGAGTAGATGGATCATGAAACGGTAGGAAGATAAAAGGAATTTGAAAGTATCGATATACTTACTAATATCAATGTATTAAAATTAGTAAGAAAAGGAACAAATTTTTTAATTGATGCAGAAAATGTTGATGTTGCATAAAGATCCGCAGTCTATAACTATCTTTAATTTTAGAACTGTGCTGAACAATTGGACCTTGTTTGATCGATTTTGTAACCGTACCAGAATCTAGAACACAGACCTTGTCCTCGAAGGGTTAAAATATCATCGGAACCCCTTTACGATTTCTTTCAGAGCTGCGTCTAATTTCATTTCGATTTAAAAGGAATGCGTTTTTGTAATTTCTGTTTGACATTTTGAGTCGGACGCGATATGATAGGGCAAGGGGTGAATCGCAATTCGAAGTAGACACGAACGAGACACGTCCTGGTACGTACAGAGAGTTTATGTTTGACGAAAGCGGTCTTGTTCCTGCGATGCGGCAGCAAGACGACCACATCCTGATCCTTGGCAGCTTCATTCGCATACTTCGCGTAGGATTTCACCGTGGAGGAAGCTCCCTTGGAGACGGTAGCGTTCGCGGGATTTATCGAGTCCTCGTCCCTTACGGAGCATTTCGAATACGCGATGTTCCTCACGTTGTTGTTCCCACCGTACGAAACGTTGTGCGTGTTGTTCACCTTGAGAATCGAATATCGTGCAATCAGTAGGAATACCGGGGCTGTGCATTCCCGCCATTCAGACACGACTTCGTCGTTGTCTCTCAGCGATTTAAAACTATCCGATCAATTAAGTATAAGCACGGTAAAACTCGCGAGAAGCTTACTTGTACCAAGATGTGGCAAGCTTGGGAGGCGATCTGAAAGAGACCATCCTGCAAATTGCGGCCCGTGTGCTCGGAACTTTCGGAACGACTGTTACCCTTCCAGCCGAAGAACGACATCCCTACGGATCCGCTAAAACGAAAATGCTGTTCTTTATTTCGCGATGCTAATGTCAACCCTTTGCTCTCTTTCTCTCAACTACGACGATTGGAACTTTTTTTTCGTTCAAAATTTCTTAGAAGAATGTCCTCTCTATGGACTAACAAGGAAATTCAAAAAATTATAAAACTTTGGGGATACGCAGTGCATATGTAGGTACGTGTTACGTGATATCTTTTTACTGCCCAAGTTCAGTTCAAGCGGGTAAAAGTGAACCATGAAAATTCGGATATTTCTCGACGTTGAAAAATTGACAAATGTTTAAGAGAATAATCCTTATTATAAAAACAATTTTTGTCTGAAATTCGAAAAATCGAAAAATATCCGGTTTTCAAAGATCGATTTCACCCCCTCAAAATGAAATAGTTTTTTGAATTTCGGTTTTCGAGATCATTCCTTGTAAATATATCGATAACAGAGAATACAATATTATTACAGTTCGACAGAAATGTATACCGTGCATATTTAGTCAATTTTTGTTACAATTTTCATAGTGCAAGGGGTTAAACAAATTCTTCGAAACTATCAACACTCTACTTTGTACAAACACTTGTTAATCCTACCAAGATCGTCGACACAGATATACATTTGAGATCACGTTGAAGAAAAGTAAATAGACGATGTCGGCAACAATTTTCTTACTCTTTAAAATATAAAACTATCTTCCCGAAGAACACGGCAGAAATAAATTCGAACGAACACGATTAAAAAATGAAGTTATTCCACCTGATTCGATTGTTTCGGAAATATTAAGTCAAGCCATGAGTTTTGTGTTGTTTCTGATCGCTATTTTGCTTCGGCTATATTTTTACAGAAACTTCTATGTCTAAAAGAATCCTCTCGTCGTCGTAAAATGTATATTCGAAGCAAGTAGAAAGATGTTTACTATCTAGAAAAAGTCAAAGGACGAGTGTTAAAAAATTCATTTCTAGCATCGCGTGCTGTATGAATTTAAAACGAACAAGAGAGTTGAACACGCCTTTAAAAACAATTGTGACACACGAGGAAAACATGTTTCGAGTGCAAGGAAGTGACAAATGTGGTTTCCTAGAGCAAGATCGGCTCGTCCAACTTCGCTCGATGTTAAATGTTTGGAAACTTTAAACGAGGCAGAAACATGTTGATTCCGAAACGATGCAATTATTCAAACTTTACTTTTAAAGCGTCAAAACACGACACGACTAATGGTAGGATGATCTAATATATGTAAATCTGCTTGCTGGATCTCCCGATTCGACGCAAGTTTGTCGAAGAAATCACGTGAATCGAAACGCAAAGATGGAGAACAGAAAAGAAGCGAATGGAAGACAGAACCTGACGGTTCTGGACGCAGAAGATGCACAATTGCGATAAGAAATTCGTGGCTCGGTAAAAACGTACCTCGGAAAAGAAACTGGGTAGCGAGCATTCGCAATGCGAACGTCGCTCCAGCCGTTGCGACTGTTGACTTACCTATCGACGTACCTTGCGGAACGACTACATGGTGTCGATCGAAAAGTCACGTTTGCTACGACGGACTTGCGCTCAAGAGCTTGCCGTGTCCTACATAAATTTTGACTTCCAACCACGATCCCACGATCATTTTCCTACATTCCAATTTCCCTCGTTAAACAACATCAACTGTTTTACTTGGAGTATCTACTGTTTACTGGTAACGGCGTCCCTTCGGACGAAAATCAATACGAAATCCTTTGCGTGCTTTTAATTAGCAATTCACGGATGTATTAGTCCGATTGTCTCTCGTCGCGTTTAGACTTCGATGCCTCGTGTCTTTGCGAAAGAGATCGAGTATTTCTTATCATTTTCACTACGTAAAAAATGGCAACGCTCCACTGTACCGTGAGCATTCAAACAACTTTACTTTAGACTATTGTCCTCGATTAGTCCCTTACTTTATAAAAACAAATTAGACTCGTGATGAAGATTTCAAACAGAATCAACTAAATCTTAATAATTGCTTTTTAAGTCAAACTACTATTCTATTCCCTTGTTATTGATATTTAGCACTATTTCTACCAAAGGTGTCGAAATATATTGAAATTTTAAGTAAAAATGTATTGACACTGCAAATAAATCAATAAATCTATATCTTTGAATACACAAAATGATCGGTAGTAAAAAATAGTAGTATAATATATTGCGGTGAAAATAGCGTTGAAGAGAAATCATACACACAAAATAAATATAAATTCTCTTCTTCCTTTAAGAATTTATTGCGACGGGAAGGGTCTGAATATTTAAGCTGTGAAGAATATAACATGACAAAGGTTCAAATCACCCCTAAATACTTCTTGGCACGAGGCAAGACGAACAGGTGCTACACGAAACGAGGTTCCTGAACCAATTAAGTTCGATTTAACCTACTCCCCTATATGCACGACTGAAAATACTACAATTTATGCGTCTCTCCAGCACGTTCTCGCGTGTTCGCGGATTCTTGAGAAGCGAATTTATTACGCAGAATGTCTATTCACGTTTTTTACTGTCCGTCCGATGCGAATCTGTTGATCCATATTCGCGATACGACTATTTTTAAAATGCATGTTTTTTTTCTGCGCATCTGCGACGATCCTACGTACAGTGATCTATATAAAGCATCGATTAGGCTCAGTTATTTTATTCTCTATTCTTCGGAGAAATCGGTCGCGGTTGTGCAGGCGGAAATCAATAAAGATGAAACTCTCGGTGGAAAGGAATCGAATCGAGTTGATATCAACTCATGCCGAAGCACAATTCCTGAGACGCGACTCTGTAGCTATTATCATCAGAGTAAATTCAAAAGGGTTGAGGAGCGCGCTACCTAATTTATTATTCGTCAGCGAATTCAAAGAATCGTGTTTTATGGTTTAACAAAATATTGTTACCAACAGAGGACACGCGAAATTAAATAGCTCGTATAGGAACCCCATAGAGGTCGCTAACTCTGCGTAGTGAATTTTTATAGTCTGTGACGCGGGTCTGTGTTCGCTGATTCATGGTCGAACGAGACAATAGCGGATGAATTTGCTGACCGACGCTCAACGAAAGTCAAGGAAAAAGCATAATTACTTTGATTAATTCAAAATGTTGTGAGAAATTGTGAAGGTTTTAACTTGGTACAACTGTTTGTCGCAACACTGTGACCTCTAAAGCATCGGTGTGTGGAAAATTAAAGAAATTCAGACGAATAAACAGTGTAGCGTCATTTTTTTACGACTACGGAAAAATCTAACAATGGAAGGATACAAAAGAAGTGTTGAATCGGAGAAAAGAGAGAATCGCAATGTGACTACACTTATTTAAAAAATAATAATGAATGTAATACATAAAATGACTAAATTTTAAAAATATTCCGAATAGAATGTTTCACAAACCTCTTGGCGCCAAATAGTCGAAGGCTGTCTCATACTCCGTGGCATTCCATTATCGTTTTTAAAAATACGTAGGAATGAATCAAACGAAATTGAAAACCTGTAACGACACAAGTAAAGTGTGAACTCAATTTAAAATAGCACAGATTGATGTATGATTAAATGCGCGTCGTCTGAAAGAAAACTTCCTAGTAAATACAGTGCTCTTTGTGGCGGTTCCCCCACTCTACATTGAGGTCCAATAGTCCACCATGAACCAATAGAAAGACAGAATAAAAATCACTAGATTCTTTACGATCTGATTGGATCCGGACTGAGAAATAGAGGATATGTTGGTAGCTGATCGGTAACCATAGAACCTTGGGAACTCCTAAGTGTAGCAAGTGTAGAGAAATCTTGGGGATTCGTGGGATTAGTTAAAAACGTAGTTATTATATCTGATGCCTCAGTTTTTAACAATGATACATTTTAATAAAAATCTTACAACTGAAAGAACTCGAGACATTGTTGTGTCTATTATGTTAGTCTTCCTGTCAAATTTAAAAACGTCCGCCATATTTAAAAGTAGTGTGTCGCCATCCTGCGACAAGAATGCGATACCGTTATTGTCAAGTAGCTTTGTGGTTTTATCGTGGGGTATTTTATTATAAATAGTAGATGAGATAAGAGTATTTTCTATTCCACAGAGACTCGATAAATCCACTGTTAAATTCCCTAAACGTCTCTTTCAATATTCGTTCAATAAATTGTATTTCAATCGAACAATACTTTTAAACACGGAGGGGATATATACAAAAATTTTAATTTCCCCGCGTGCTAGTGGTAAGAAATGCCGTAATGGGGCGACACTATCGCGTTAACAGAAAAATGTATAGAGTTACGCGACCCTGAGTAGTCGGACGCTTCGAGACGAGGAACACGAACATTGAAAGAAGGGGGGGAGCGGAGAGGTACTTAACGAAAAAAGGTAGCAAAATTATAATCGTTAACGTGCCCAATCTACATTATATAATACGAACACAGTCTCAGGATCGATGAATGGAGGCGTGCATCGCGGCGTTCCGCAGTGTGTCACGTTATCGTACAAGTAGTCGAGTGGCGTATCGGTCGGCATCCATCGGTCGTTGTCGCCGCCATTGTTTGCATGGGCGAGCAATCGAGCATACGAGCGTGAAAACGAAGAAGAGAACGACGAGGAACGAGCAAACGAGAAGACGGAGAACGACACACGGCCAGCAGGGCGTACAAAAGATACCTGAGAATTGAAAACCGGTTCGAGAGACGAGCTATGAAAAGCGTCTGCGTTCCGCACGTTCGAGTGCGGTTTATTGTCTCGATCGTCCGAGGGGCAAATCGGCGACCAAGGGTTGCAGGAGTTGTCTAGTGCGGTTTGATCGAGGGACGAAACCGTTTCGGTATTTCTCCCCTAACTAATGTGGCCGTTTCGGACAGTGACGGTCACGGCGTACGGCATGATAGAAAGCGTGGAGCGTTGCTCTCCCGTGTGCTACGACGCTGCCGATGCAGCTTCGCCGAAGAGATCGGACGCAATTTGGTCGTTCCCTTGACCGGATTACGTTCCCAGTCTCGAAGAAAGTAACAGTGGTGATGAACAATACCGTGCTGTGCGCGAACCTACGGCGTTTCGTTGAGAATTCGTCTCGGAAAGCTTCCTCGCTAAAATATGTGTTCCCGACTGAATATTCTGTAATTCTGTGATCTCTCAACAACTCGAATCACGACGAAGTTTTGTGTGCTGCTCGACTCGCGCTTGCATTTACCTGAGAACATTATGTGATACTTCGTCTGTTGGAACTCTGCGCCCCTTCCTCGCCACAACGTTTCGGATCTCAAAACACGCAAAGGTTAGTTCCACGAGAATATTCGTTCAGCCTCGAACAGTAACAACGGAGATCAAGGTCAGAGGGTTGGGATTTAAGGGGTTAACGTACTGTACAACTTCCGGAAACCTCCCGAAAGGTTTTTCAATGGTTGTTATATCTAAAGATCCTTGACTGCTCTTTTCACAATAATGGTACTATATTGATAAATTTGGTATCTCTGAAGAATCGATCGAGAAACTAAAAGATTGGCAATGCATCGTTAATTTTTAAAAAGGTTTATAAATAATCACGGGTAGGCAATGTGGCGAATGCCAGTTCGAACCGTCGAAGATAAAATGCAAAAGGATCAAGCTTATCATAGGTGAGCGAAGTGCTAAAACTTTGTTTACCTTTTTTTATAATTTTTATGGAAAAATCGGCAAATTTTTCCGACTTTGGTATTCTAACCCCTTGAAAAGCAGATGCGCAGAAGTGGATGCGACTATTCGCGCATCGGTCGCACACGAAAGGGTAGTAGATATGTAGGAGGCCTGCGGAAAAGGGAACACGAGTGGAACGATACGGAAAGAAACACGTGTACCTTGTTGAATAATGCATCCGTCTCGCAGGTTTTGTACGTAGCTGCATTTTCTGGTTGTCTCTGGCAGTAGTGCACAACCACGAACGACACCGACCGCAACGAGACTTTTTTTCACTTTCGGTGATTCCGTTACGCCAGGGCTAGTCGGAACGCTGAATGACAGGCGTCTGCTGATTGCGTTTCGGGCAAACAAATCCGCGATAACGATGATAACGAAAGAAACGACATCGATATTCCGGCCAGCCAACGAACGATAAGCGCGATCGTATTTCAGTGGTTCATTGTCACTTCGCTGATCAATTTCCTCCGCGGGATTCGACGAAACGTAATTCGAGTATCCGGGCCCAACTGATTATCGTCGGTCACGTACGTGCGATTAACATATTTTAAATATCGTGATCTAAACTGTCAATTTCGAACTGCTACGTAAGCAGGAGAGCGATAGCGAAGTTTTGACGTGTCTGCTGTGCGCGATCGAGTGTCGCGCGTAAACCGTTCATTTTCTTTGGTTTTCTGATTTCAGGATGGTGGACCCTTCCTTTCCGCACCGAGAAGGGAATCTTGGCCCTGTGACGATGCTGATGCTTTTAATTCTATCCCTAAGCGACGTACCTTCCGTGAAAGGTGAGCATGCAATGTAGAGCCACTGGTGGCACCTCCATCCCTCTCTCTTCCCCCTCTTTTCCGTGTGCCGGCCAATAGAAGAAGCGTACGTCAAGGTAGCGGCCGTCGAATGATTTGAAATCAATCCGATTTGAAGCAAAAATTAGTTTCGTCGAGGCTTTTCGAAAATTGCGTCAACTGTATCAACAAAATGAAAGATTTATTTAAGATACGACTCTAATCTTTTATTACTATGTACTACCACACAACTTGTAGCTTTACGAAAAAGTTCAAATAGTATGGTCTTGGTAAAAAGAAGATTATTCTGTTCTCAAGGGTATTTGATCATCGAGTCACTGTGTAGAGAGACATTACCGTATTTGCTTTACTTATTCATGATTATTCCGACGAATTGATAATCTACCAACCGGTTTGCTTCAGTTCGTTCGCAAGGTCCCGCGGGCTCGTTAAAATGTAATATAACGAGTGCATTTCATCAATAAGAACGATAAGAGTACAGTGAATGAAACTGTCCTAGGTTCCTGCGAGTTCCCGGCGAGTTGGGCCGGTGAATGGTACGAGTATAGCAAAGTGGTATCGGTTACCGTAAACGCGACCTCACTGGGTGAAAGGACGTGTGTGGAGCGATCTGGCGATTCGTACATCACCTAGTAAGTAAACTTAATGCTTGGAGCCTCTTTGTAAAGTAGAGTTTACATTGACGTTTAGTTTTAGCGGAGACAATTGCTACTACTGCCTAATCGTCAACGACAGGCACGAGAATGTAATACAGTTTCGCGAGGGTAAGAAGTGACTAAAAGTTTCCTGTACGAAAAAATTCATCCGATTTTACGCTAATCGATCTTTTTCTGTTGCAGGATACTGTTACCCAGTACAAACTTCATTGGAGGAAATGTGCTCGACCATCAAATCGGACGATACCCTTTTCTCGATGTTCCGCGTGAATTCCAAGCCGATACCCTGCCCTTTCAGTGGGTCGTCGTTCACGTTTTCGTATGACAAGGGTCATGGCGAGTGTCGGTCTCCTGTCAGTCTCGGAGAAAAGTGCACCGACGAGAGTAAATTGCTCCTGAAATACCAAGCTTGCCCGGACATTACGAGCGAAAGCAACAGTGAGTTCATCTCAAGATATACTGAAGAATCGGTACTGGTGTGTCTCAATTCAACTGAACAGTTGTCATAAATTATTTGGAATTTTAGCGGAAGAACTTCAGTGTCTCGCTGTGTGGAACGACGGCCGTAACAAGTACCTAGTTGGAACCTTGAAGGGTAGAAGCGTCTCCGGTGCTGAGAAAACCTACAGGTACGGTCGCTTTCACGCACGCAGTGAATCTGCTATGGTGCTATCGTCTCTCGCTTTGTAATAAACACCGTGATCTTTGTTTTACATAGATGTTTCTTGTACGAAGAGAAACCGCATCATCAGGGAAAGGTAGTTTACCTGCTAGCTCAATCCGGCGAACCCACCTGCAACGGCCTAAACACAGTTTCCGAGGGATCGCCTACGATCAAGTTGACAAAAAGTAGGAAATTTGTCTTGATTAATTTTTTCGTTCTGGTAGCCGTTTTTCCGTTTCATCTGTTCCAATCGTTCTTGTTGGTATGTACAGTCGATAAGGAGCACAACAAATGTAAATATCCCTCGTGGATCATCGAACATCACGACTGGCATTCGTTGGATGGCACCAAGGTCTACCACTTCACGAATAGAAACGCGACGCTGAAAGTACGAGTACAAAACTCCGAAGGGGACACGTTCCACGACGAGAAGATTGTTTGCCACAATTTGGAGAAATTCCACTCCGCCGACACCACGCAAGGTCACAAAGTGCAATTAATTGCCCATGTAACCAGTGGTTGGTAAGTAAACGCGTTACTTCGAACCGGAGAGGGCTTTCAAGCAGAAACTAATGACATTACGGGGTGGTTGCAGCGATATCGGTTACGTTTGCATGATATTCCACAAACGGGATCACCACATTATAGAGCTGCAGCAGTCGGGTGAGTACTTTTCGAGCGCTTGTGCGACTTGACGCACTTTGTACCCATGTTTTTGACCAATGATCGCCTGCAGATCAAAAGGCCATAATGCCGGACGAAGCGTGCTCACTCTCGGACACATCCACGATGCCGTACACCACGCTGATCAGTAAGTGATGTACTTGAATATTATCAGAGACCTTCGGGATAGCAATGACCGTGATGTTCACGAAGCCAGTGCTGATCGTAATCGATCGCTCGTTGACGCAGGCTCGTCGCTACGTCAGAGGAAGTGTCCGAACCATGGAAGATACACCATGCTTGAATTTACTCCGTTCCACTTGGCCGATACGCCGACCCGTCGACAGCGTCGCAACGAGAAGCGTTCATCTAGGATCGTTAAAAGAAGAACGTGGAACGAAGATCCGCAGCAGGCGAAGATGCACGATCAGCTGCAACGACAACATCAGCAACAGCAGCCACACCATCATCATCATCACCACCATCAACACGGAGGGGAACAGCAACAAGACCAATACGGAGACGAGTGCAGCAACACCGACGTTGAAATAGGATGCAGTTCACCGGATCAGAGTGAAATTATTACTAGAAAATCGTGTAACAGAGAAGAAACGAGTAAGTGTCACGATTCAGAATATTATCGCCTTTTCTGTTTGCAAATCTCTATTTCACATCGGTTACTTTCATTTCTGGTTCCGTGCGAGACCCCGCAGAAGGATGCCACTAGTATTAATCATTTTGGTGCGTTAATCATTTCTCGCAGCGTACTACTGCCATGGAAGCTGGGAAGAAAGGGGTGCCTGGTATACAATAGTGTCTCGACAAACCAGCCAGGACTCTCCCGGACTGGGGCAGACATATTGTTTGTCTATGCGTTTGAAAAGCAACGCGGGAAAATCGTCAACGGGAACAAGTAGTAAATCTAAACTGCCCGAACAAGAGCACTGGGTTACAAGATTGGATTGTGTTTGTCACAGAGAACCCGCAGACGACGTGTGGACCCACAGCCTCGTGAATCAAGGTACGTTGCATGTGAATCGATGGTATTTTGCCTTTTCCAAATCATTGTCGTGCTTCTCGCATCATCGTTGGCTGCTTTCTTTGTTGTAGGTGTTTGCGAGGACGCAACGAAGGCAGCTTCCAGTTTAGCGCCACTCCTTCCTCTATCGAAAATCTTATTTATTATAATTGCGGGGAATTGCGCGGCCTACAAGTATCTGTTGAGATGATATGCGTGTTTCAAGTGAAACAGAAGCGATGCTCGAGGCGGTACCGTTCCCCTGAACTCTTGTACAAAACGAGTGAAGAAAAAGGTCGGCAAACCCCTTCGAGCTTTCGTGTTCCTCTTCTCGAAGAGGTCGAGACCAAGAGTGATAAGCGAGAACGGTTCAGATCGAGCGACGCGAATCGTTGAAAAAAGCCGCGAACCTCGACTGTGCCGTTGACTGATCACGCGTTCCATCATTTCTCATTGTTTCCTTCTTCTTCCCACTTTCATTTTCAATCTGGTTCAACGGCAGCTCATAGATAATTATCATTTCATTCTTTTCGATTCGCTTCTTCTATTCCACATACATTCGTTCTGTTCATTCTGTCCGCTTTAGCCCATCCCTCGACTTTCCTGTTTGCTTGTTGGTGTTTGAACACACCGCTCGACGCAGGACTGTGCCGAAACCACATTTTAGCCTTTGTTAATTGGACGTATTTTTTCGTCACGGTCCTGCTGCTTTGCATACTTTAAGGACGTACTTAGATTTTATACGCGAGGACCGCCCGTTCCGAGTGACAACAGAGAATTTTTTAATGACATTTCTATCCCGTGCATTTACAAGTTTTCTATGTTTTTTATCGTTTTTCGAACGCGTGTCGAGAGCAAGGCGATCTCTGTCGCACCGAGAGGTACCACAGACGTTAATTTAAGAGAATGCGAGCAACGAGACGTTACGATTATTCGAGAGAGCTTGCGAGTTTCTAAAGACGAAGAGAGAGAGAGAGAGAGAGAGAGAGAGAGAGAGAGAGAGAGAGAGAGAGA
>CM052202.1:11804720-11862588 GCA_028455805.1 Lasioglossum figueresi
GAGAGAGAGAGAGAGAGAGAGAGAGAGAGAGAGAGAGAGAGAGTCTGGGAGACAAGAGTAAGAATCAGCAGACTATCGAGCACCCGTGGCTTCTGTAGATACAAGCAGGGTATAACGAGTCAAGACCACGTTCGATCGATCGCGGGTGAGATCCGTATGATTCTACGACTAGAGGTTTCGTTTGACTAACGCGTAACAATTACAATAAGAGAGTCCTTTTTTTACTTTTTAATCGACTACACGTTGTACATAATAATTTAAGCACTGTATAAAGACTGTTTTTAAAGAGTATAAGATTTCCACTATAAACGATCGCGACGGATCATCGAAGCGCGCTACAGATTCACGCAATCATCAATCAGACTGATGCAAGGGGAACGACACGAATAAATGCGATTACGCTCGAACGTTTCGCGTAATGGCCTTTTCCCGCAAAGCGAAACTAGACCAAATCCAACCAGGAGACCGAGTACACTGTACAGTATTCGCTCCGAGAGTGAACTCACCTCGGGACTGAAGATGATCGCTAGATTGCGAATCTTTATGTAAATTCTGATTTTCATGAATTATTTCATAGAAACAAGAATAAGGCTAACATTTATTTCATTCACGAAAATACTCTTTGTCACAAGAATGAATTAGAGATGCCATTGACGTCTGCCATTTTAACTATTTCCTAGTATTTTAAACATTTTGAAATTCGATAAATGCCTAATGATACGCAGTCTAATGATCACTGTTGAGAACTACGTTATTTAGAACGTAGAGAAAAACCGAATGCAGCTGCCACGCTTTAAAAGTCTGTGAATCGATTACATTTGTAATGCAAACAGGACTCTCTTGCCAACATGCTTGTGAAACTTTTCTGATCGAAACGAATTCAGACATAATTCGGATCTCATTTTAATCAGGAAATTCTTGTAAGTACCTCGGCGAAGGTTTTGCGAAGAGATAACTAGAGAAATATAGTTTTGTCTTTGCATTGTCTCGCCGATATCCTATCTCGGGCCAGCTGACAATAATAATGAACGGAATCATATTTCGATCATTCTTGGAGCGAGTATTCTATCCAGTGGTTGGCGGACAGCTATGCGATTCGTTAAAAAATTCAAACAACCATCCTCGAATCGCGCTCGTTGTTTCCTCATTCGCAAAAATGCCAAGCGAATCGCGTTAGATTCTATGGAAAACGTGGCGCGTCCATAAACCTCGTCGCACTCGCAGCACTTTAGTTCGTAGCGAAAATTGTCAGAGGTGAAACGAAGCTGACGCGCGTCGGTCTAATATCCATAGGATAGAGGAACTTTTAAGACGGAGATAAATTTTTATTTTTATACGCATAAAGCCATCATCGTTCCTGGTTCGATTCCCGTTCGTTCAGACATTCTCAGACTTGCTTCTCCTCCGGAGAACCCCTCGCCACACTCGGCCGATCAGATTGTTTCCTCCCCACTGTACACGCTACCTAAGCCTGCCTGTTTTTTATACACATTCACTTTGTTCCCCGATATCCACTCGGATACAATTTTGATAAGACTACCGTGGGCCGCGTCCACTAGGAATTTTCCTTCGACGAATAAGAACGAGAGAGAAAGAGAGAGCACGTTTCTATGCGTCTCTGCGTCTCTGCGAGCCAGTTACTTGGTACACGCGATTCTCAACGAGCGGAAGAACGTTTGCATTTTGTTTCACATTTTCATAAAAAACGACTGCCCGCGTCTTGCGCGCACTAATCTTAAGAGTTAAAATACTATGCACGTTGTCATTTTGTCGGAGTAGATGTTCCTGGCGACAGATCCGCGTCACATGTGTCAAGTAATAACGGACGGCTGGGGGGGGGGGGGTGAAGGTGCGTGTCGCTAATTATGGACGTGGTCCGACAAGGGGTGTGCAGCCCCTAGTCGAATCTCTCTGGCATTTCCAAGATAGTGAAATCAAAAAAGGAGGTACTATAGATAATCATGATTACGTCAAATATTCCCGTCTTCGCAGAAACCAGACGCAATCGTAATATTTGACTTGTTTTTTCCTACTACAACTGTCCAATTAATTAATATCACAAAAGATACAAAGCTCGTTGAAAGTACTTCTTTCTACGTGAAGGGGAAATGGAATTGTGTTCCGCTATAAATACGAATTGTACATTTTGTTCCGCTATAAATACGAATTGTACGTTTTGTTATTGCCGTTGATCACGCACGCTGCAACTAAGGTGTGTCATCAGAGTTATTTCGTTGGGGAATGTAACAATGCCTATGGATTTTTTAATTAATTTCGTGGTTGAAGATTTTTCGAAATAAATTTTGTAATTGATGAAGAACTTCATCATCGATCATTAAGAAGAATTATTATATTTTGTTTCGCGGGCATTTACACGAGACCGATAAGCATCCAATTAACAACAAATGCATCCCTTAACATGGCTTACAACATAATGCTTAATCTACGACACACATATATTTTTTCCTTTTAACTGCCTCTTATATCCTCTTATACACAATGTCGCTTTAAAGGAATCGATTTAATTTCCTTTTAATCCTACGACCCCTATAAGAAAATTCGACTATAGGTTGCTTTAAGGTGAGAAACTGAACTTTTTGAACTATTAGTATCTGATTGAACACATCTCCTCGGATTTCCAAAAGTCCAAACTTCCGATCTTAACCCATCCTACCACCGAAATAGAGTTCATTTTAGAAAACGAGAACAAAAACAAAGAAATTATTAATTTATTACTTTGACGTTTTCCTCTATTTCCAAGATAGTGGGGAAACTCGATCGATGGATAAAAATGTCTCGAGAAATATCTATACGTTTCCGGAGCGTATTCATATACAGCGACACGCACGCTGGAGAAGGGAGAGACGCGTAGACACGCGGAGGGTTGCGAGTAGTCGTGCGCGCGTAAAACGTAACTGACCACGAACAACAATTTTTACAATGTGTAACTGTACATGTACGCGTGTGCGCTTTTGTACATTTTGTATAATGGGTGCGTGTTTCCGAGCCTGGAGTGCGTGCGTAATGGAGCGTGTGACTAAAAAACAGAAAGAAAATAACGAAAACGAAACAAAAAAAAAGAAAAGAAATACGTGCACTCTCGTGCGCGTACTCGCGATACTCTATTGTTTCTTTAACTATTGTGATGTTAACGCAACAACGACGATCATAACGACGATTGCCGACGATAACGACAAAGACTCTCTCGGAGATAGAGATGGCGTACGATTCGGAATAAAAATAGTAGCGTTTAAGAATATACACCCCGTGCGCTGTTGGCCTCGACGGTCAAGCGTACGCAACGAAACACGTGAGATCGATCGCCGCGATGATCGATCGATGCGCGAAATTCACCAGGGAGAAAGCGAACCTGTGTTAACCGAGACACGGCGGCGAGCCTCGTTTCGAAAAGTGATCGTACAGTCCGACTGTTTCTCATCGTTCCTAAACCGGCGAAGTCTGCGAGCCCCGTTCGCGATTCGCAATTCGGAATTCGCTGCCGGGACGCGCGACGCAGCATCGAGATTATGTTGTCAACGGTTCGTCGAAATTGCTTCTCCCCACGGAAACGATAAACGATCGACGTCGCGCTACCGGTTCACCGTCGATCAACGCATCGGTCCGTGAACCGACAGGGCCTCTTTACTCGATCGAACAACTCGATGAACAAGTCTAAAGCCGGTGTCGGTGTTTGCGATTCACCAGAACCATGGATCAAATGTTGTGACCCATAAGTAAAAGCTACACTGTGTGTAACGTTTATTATTATATTTTGAATATGACAAAATACACATTCATGTACAGAAAAACGTCGTTGCTCAGACATCCATGCGATACATCCCGCCACACATTCCGCGCGAACATTCTCGCAACGGATGCCATTGAATTATCTCGAAACTGGCCAAAAATGCGTTTCCTTGTTTAGCAATCTCCTTTCACATTGACTAGGATTTTCGTCTCGGAAATCGCTAAAACGAATTCACTACTCGTGTCTTTCTTTGACGCTTTTAATCGTCGGCATCTGTACCATCGTTTTCAACGAAGTCTTTCCAACTCTCAATTAGCTTTTCGATTCGTTTTTAAAGAAACATTTACAGTTTCAGTTAGGGTTTTCAATCCACCGGTATCTATCCTCGTTGGTCGACTAGAACTGATTTATCGGAGAGATGGAAAAATTAGTTTTTAACCTTGGAATGCGACCATTGAAATTTTGTTGTACTCGATACGTGTCCTTCGCATGCGTCGCAAATACTTTCAATGACATCTTCAACTGCATCGTGCTTTTCAACTCGTTCGTTCGTTCGTTGACTCTTGAAAATAGAAAATACTGTTCGAAACGCTTCGCACGTTTCATGCAAGTACTCTGGTTTTAAGCATCTCTCGCACGGATTTTTCTTGTTCTCTTTTCTTTCGCGAGGGAATGGAGCTTTCGACGTAAAGAGAATTTACATATGCAGTGTTTGCGGAAACATAAATAGATTGAAAAATTGTAGTGGTAGAGAAAATGCACGCGGCACCGCGTCGCGTCGGTGTCATCGTACGGGAAAGTATTACAAGGCATAGGAAAAAGTTTCTATGAAAACATCGCATAAACAAAGTCCGGCGACGGTCTCCATAGAACGAAGCGCGATAAGAAACAACACGACTTACCGTGCGACCTAATACGTACAGCCGCAACTTTCCTGCTAAAAAACTATTGTGAACAACCGTTGAATGGTTTTTCAAGTTCTGCGTTGTATCGACCGGGCATCCGTTGTTGGACCGAGCGACTGGCATTTAAAACGCGTACAGTTTGTCGCAGTGGTTTCGCAAAATTACGGTGTTTGTCGATCGGCTACCGGGCGTTGTTTGATTAATTTGCAACGTTCAATTTCTCTCCGTGGCCTCGCTGTCGTCTCCTAAATACTCGAACAGCCTTGCATAACGAGCATCGAAATGGTGCCTTGTCGCGCATACTGAGAAGTTTGATTGCAAACGCGACGGTAAAATGTGGAAGGGAAGCCACGTGGATACGGTGGATCGATAGGCGTGCTGTTTTGACAAAGCGGTCGATCAACTGGTATGCCAACAGTGAACTCGAGGGCGTGCATCGAATCCGCGTTAAACGGTGTTTAGGTATGCAAGTCGGAGCGAGTGCAACACAAGCACGAATCGCTGTACACGCTCTTCCGTGCACGCTTTTCGTGACCTTCTCTGCTCTTCTCTCTTTCTAGAAAGAGAGAGAGAGAGAGAAAGAAAGGAAAAAGACTCGCTCTCGGCTAATTGGTTTCGCTCGGGAAATTCTACCTGGTCGCAAAGTGTGTCAGGGGAGCGAGCCAATTTCGAGGGAGACTATCGAATTATTGGTACGTTCGTGTGCGTACAGGTTCGATCCGGAGGAGCGAACGATGTGAGACTAAAAAGAAGTAGAACGGCGGAAGATGAAATGTAGGACACAAATGAACGGGGTGAACGGTAATAGCATCTAGGAAAGGGTTGCGTATCTGCGCAGGTGTTGTATAGATTCGCAAGGTTCGATAATTTGCCACAGATACGCGATACATACACGTGTATACTTTGTACACGTGAATTCACCGTTTTCCCAATTGCTATTCACCACTTTTTAAATGTTCTTCATTTCGCATTTTACAAGTTTCTACATCGATCGCGGTAACAATTCGTGTTCTACATTCAATGTTCTACAGGCCAATCCCGGCGACGGAGAATTCGACTGTATCGAGACCGTTTCCCGCATTGTTGACGACTGCATGACCACGATACGACAAATCGATCGATTCGCGCGGACAAGGGCTTCGGCCAGTGTCCGTTCGATTGAACAACAAATCTTCTCGGCAGAACGCGATGCGAATCAAATCGACGATTAAGAAACGAGAACGTGTCCAGAGACGCGACCGTTCGAGCGTGTTCCACGGGTACGGTCTCCGTTTCGCTCGGGGCGACGAGCAATTAGCGTGTTGCTACATTCTTGTAATCGTTGTTGACGTTTCGCAATTCCGGCCAAGCCTCTTCTCGCGCAGTTGCGAGTCGCGCGGTGGTCGTCGTCGCCGTGTTGTCGGCGTTCTCGCCGTTCGAGGAACGGGCAAGGAAATGCACGGCGAAGAAAAGCACGAGCAGAGTGTCCTCTCAAACGAGAGGAGAACGGAGAAAATAGAAGACGAGAGATAAAGAGAGATTGAGAAAAAGGGGAGCGAGAGGGAGGGAGGGTGAGAGAAAGAGGAAGGGAGAAGTAGGATACGGGTCGTCGGAGCGACGCGACGGTGCTGCTGGTTTTGTAGTTTCACCCCCTCGTCGGGAAAGCGCAGGCGCTAATGTCCTTTCTCGGTGGTCGTGTTCCACGCCAGTTATCCGTGGAATGCGAAGGTAAACGGTGCTCTTTTTCTCGAGAGGACGCAGGTATCTGGATCAAACCTTTGTTTTCGTGCATCGCAATTACCTCGGCCGACGATATCAGGCAACCCTCTCCGTCACACATTTCACCACTTAGAGATCGACGCATGTTGCACCCCTCGGTGTTATCGTGTTCGCCACCGCACTACCTCTCGCATGCTGCACACCACTATCGTGCTGCTAATGTCCCCCCTGAACAAAAAGTTCGCCCGCTAATCGAGTTATAACCCGTCCGTCCACCACTTCCATGCCCGTGAAACACCCGGTTTTTTTCGTGACCATTTTCATTAATGCACCGAGGCAATCGCGCGAGCCGTATCTCTCGTATCTCGCTCGTGCCTCACGCCATCGAGAGGTCACCATTCGCTTTACGCAACACGCTTAATAGCGACCCGAAACAATTACCCATCCAGTCATCCACCCACTGCAAAACAAACAGATCATTGTGCACCGTGTAAAAGGAGCAACGTGATCGTCCTGGAGCTCGTCCTGGGTCTCCTCGGCTTCTTGGAAACACTCCGCCGTGCTCGGTATATCGCTCTCTCTTTCTCTCTTTCTCTTTCGCTTTCTCTTGCTTTCTCTCCTACCATTCGTTTCGATAAGTGTTTCCAATTAGAGCTCGTTCGATGTTCATTCGATCCACGCTTTTCCGTTCGGCAATTACTTCGGCCACCCGAGAACAATGCTGCCGCGTTGCCTTTTATACACCGCTCCTCCACAGTCGTCGCATTGTTGACGTTTTCGAAAGATCCGATAGCTAAAGAATGCCTTGTGTATATTGCTTCGGGAAATTATCTAATTCGATGGAAAGCGGCCCCGGCGTGGTAACGGAACGGTTATTAAATTTTTCAGTCGCTCGAATAACCGATCGACTCGAATTGATACGGAATTCCAGCGACCACTGGAATCTCTCGCAACCGGTATATAATCAGAGAGGGGGAGAGAGAGAGAGAGAGAGCGCGTTACTGCGATCCCTGACCAGGGAGCATTTTGGCCGAGGCGACCTTTCTACCTAGATTCCCCCGTTTGCATGGTCGTTTGATCGTTTAGCAACCAGCGTGAAATTATCGATTGCCGCGCGATATACATCTCGTATCGGCAAACAGGAAGGATATTTCTAGGCAGCAATTCGATCGGGAGAGAGCCGCTTCTTCCCGTTTGATCAATGATCGGGCCACATCGCGCCGCTGGATTTTCACGCTTTCGCGAATCGTATGTCGTATTCCGTTTCTCGCGAATGCCCCGGTCGATTGATTCGTTGACCGAGATGTCGGGTCGGTTCGATTCGAAAGGGGTCTCTAATCCCGCCGACCATGTTTCGCATTGTAGACGCAGAAATTCGACGTATTCGAGTGTACGCGAGATCGTTCGAACGCGAAAACCGTTCGACAGAGAGAAAAACAGAGAGAAAGAGAAAGAGAGCGAGCGAGAAAGAGAGAGAGAGAGAGAGAGTAAACCACGGAGCTAGTGGGAGGAAGGAGAGAGTCGGACGGAAACGGGATGAAGAGTACGCGGGGGTCAAAGTTCGAGACAGAACGGATCAGTGAACCACGCAGAGCGATTAACGCGCAGCTCGGCTAGAAGACTGGGATCCAAATGTCAGAAACCTGGGTCGCGGATCCTCGCAGTCGCATGCAATAAAAAGACCGCGGTTGCGGGGTCGTCGACGTTGCGTCGAGAATCACCGTCGAAATTCTCGGACAGTGTTCGACGGAGGAGGATCACACGAACGTGGAGGAGGATCTCTAAATCGAGAAGCTTGAACCCCGAGTCCGAAAGGACCCGGAGACAAGGCGATCGGAAGAGAATCGAGGAGCTAGGGCGAGGCGTGGGGAGGCATCACGAAGTTGGACTAAAAGAGCCTCGTGACGGAGGGGCTTCGTACGGCCCTGGCGCGATTGCGGCATTGCACCCCCACGGGGGGTTCTCTGCCAAACACACCGAATTCGTCCTCCAGCCCGGAACACAAGAACCACGTGAGTATGCAACTGACCTACACCCCCGCGATGAGATAGCACGTCTTTAAATATTACGATTTTCTACACGCAGGTCGAAATCGGATGAAAAAATCCGTCGAAAACGTGGAATCGAGTTTTCACGCCCGACCCTTCGTTTTCGAGGAAATCGAACCGCAGTACCAGCAGAAATCAGCTGACGCGTCTGACTCATGACCGGTCGATTCTACTTGTAAACACTGATGCATGAGAACAGGGACGAATTCTGAACGCCGACTTTCTCGGAAACGACGTCTGATTTAAAACGAGTTTTATTCCACATCTTCGACTTCGTTCTCTCGGTAGAATCATCCTCCTTCCGATCGTACCGCTAGATCGAAAACACTCTGAACATACAGGATGTTTCTGAAATTGAGGTCCCATCGAATGGTTGGCGATTCTATACGTAGACATAATTCGCGAAAGGAGATTTTCTTCGTTTAAGGCTTCATTTTCCAGGAAAGACGAGTTTGAAAGTCTGACAGGTTCGCGTATCATGCTAAACGCTATAATAAGTAGAAGCGGTACGTGATGGTCAGACGCGAGTGTCGTTCAAGAACTCGCATAACCGCTGAACTTTTAAACACCACTGTCTCTTAAACGAAGCGTCATCTGAAAAATGTTAATCACTTGTTTCTCCTTATTTTTGCATGTAGAATCACAGCCATGCCTGTTTGTATCACCCGTCCTGAGATATCCTGTGTTTGAAAGGTGAAACATTTTCTTCGGACTTCCATTACTACCGCTTTATATTCTACGGTAAATGTGTATGTACACGTGGAATAGTCTATCTCATTAGAGTTAGCGATAGACTGCGGATTTGATGCATTTATGATAAAAATAGATGAGCGAGAAACAAAACTGTAAAACTATTGGAAGTATCGAAGGCTGTTGTTCGCATATTTTTCGATTTGTTGTAATAATCGAAAAGAGAATAAAGTTAGAAATTTTTTTTATTTTGCTTAAAAATCCGCAGTCCAGTAATAAAGCTATTCTGTAACAGAGAGGACTGTATATTTCGTATGTCGTGCTATTTGTCGCGGGGTGCAGAATCAATCGTAGATAAGGGAGAGTCGATGTTTGAGCGGCGTGGTGTATGTGTGTTCCGGCTCGCAGGGCTGTTTGGACGGTCGCGGGTCGAATGGACGAAACGGCGGCAGTTCGCGCAGCAACGGGACCGATTCGGCGTCGGCGTCGGCGTCGGTGGCTGCTGCGGCGGCGGCGTCGGCGGAAACGGAGGCAACCGAGTCGCAGTCGCAGTCGCAGTCACAGGCGTCGCGTGCAGGCGGCTCTTCGCATCGGCACAATGGGACCGAGAATATTCGCGATTCCGATTTGTTGTCTCACGCGACATCCGCGCTGCGAAGACTGCACTTCAAATCCACCGGGGGCAGCCGCAGCAGCTGCAGCGTCCCAAAAGTCGTTGTTATGGGATCGAGCACCGCCTCCGAGACTACGATCAACACCAGCACCGATAGCGCGAACACCATGCTCACCATGGTAAGATCGCTATCCTACCTGTTTTACTCCCGCATCCTACAATGGCTTAGGCCCCGTTTACGTTGCAGCTTCGATAAGAGCGAAACGCAGAAATAGGATTTGTTGTGTTACCATGGGAACGTGTTTACGTTGAAGCAGCGAGTAAAGCGACGATCATCGATTCGATGTTGTGGTATAATCCTTCCCATAATATATAATCTTCGTTTACTATCTATAATTATTCGCAATGCCATTAATTTGATGACAATCACGTTTAAGCAATGCAATGGTGCCGGTCATCGGTGACCACCATGGCGTTCAACGTTTTAACAATTGAAATGATCAATTGAACTATTATAGACGCTCTCTTCGCTAGTATACAAACTGCAGTGTAAAAGGGGCCTTAATACCCGAAAACCTGACTTAGGTCTCAATGGAATTAGGTAGCTATGTGCGAGAGAGTACATCCCACTCGCGTCAGTGTATAAAATATTGTAACTGCGCGATGCTCGAGCGACTTGGAGGCGAGGGTTTGAAAAAAGGAACTGATTGCAGGTAACCACCACGGATGGAGAACAGCCGGACGATAGTTTCGATTTGATAGACATCCCCTCGGAGATGTCTCCGCCAGCTTCAGTGCCGGCAGCTCCACCACCTGACCCGGCTACGCCACCACCGCCGCCGCCACCGCCGCCGATCGACGACGAGTATTCCCAGATGGATCGGATCGCCACGACCACGGGCCAGATATCAATCGCCGCCTCGCGAACCGAGACCATCGCCCGCCTCGACGTCCGAGTCTCGAGCACCTCGAACCTCCTCGAAGACGTCGACGGTCCGCCAGTCGCCACCACGGCAATGCTCGCCGCCAACAATACCGGCGGCGAGACCAGGTTGCCTTCTTCCGGCCGCACTCCTCCCTTACCGGATCTACGCACGACCGATTTTTTCAGGTTCGCATGCTTCAGCGTTTGCGTCCTTGCTAGACTGCGGATTTTATGAATTTATAACGAAAACGAGGTCATTAAACTCCGTCTAATCAGTACGACAGAAGAATTTGCGAATACTGAATTCTAGAACTACCGAGATCTAAACGAGACTGATATACAGGGTGTCTCACCCCATTTTGACATCTTGATTTCTTCGCCACTGTTAGTCCTACCGAAAAATGTTTCAGATAAGAATTGAATGGTGCCGAGTGGGGCATAATTTGGTGTAATAGTTTATTCGTGGGTATACGCGTGAAGGTCATATCAAGGTCAACTTCGTTTTCTTAAACGGAATTAGAGACTTTTTAATATAATACATCAATCGATGCAGTTGGACATTCTTTATAAAATAGTATTAACCTATTTATGTTGAAAATTAATCGTTTAGGAGATACTTCGATTTCAATAATTCCAAGATATCATTACTGTCGCACTAACAATAAGACGTTCGCTTTTATATCTTACAGTTAAACGACATTAATGATATCGTAAAATTATTTAAATCGAAATATCTCCTACACGACTAATTTTTCAACATAAATAGGTTAATACCTTTTTATAAAGAATGTCCAACTGCATCGATTGATGTATTAAAAAGTATATAATTCCTTTTAAAAAAACAAAGATGACCTTCGTATGACCTGAACGCGTTCACGCACTAATAAACTAATAACACCAAACCATGCCCCACTCAGCACCATTTAATTCTTATCTGAAACATTTTTCGGTAGGGCTAACGATAGCGGAGAAATCAAGATGTCAAAATCGGGTGAGACACCCTGTATATTGCTTTATAATATTAATAATGTAGGATTTCCCTATTTTATATAAGTGTTGGTTGCGATCGAGTTAACCAATCGATCTACGCGGGCGGGGATCAATGAAGGAATCGACAAGGTGGAACAAAGATTTAACACAACTGTCCAAGACGACGACCGGTGCGAGACTCCCTAGATCGCCTCCTCCTCGCCTTTTATTCACAACGGTCTTCGCCTGTCGTTTGTCTCGACATTATTCGTTTGTTTCTCGCGGGACGCGCGTTTCGCCTGTTTTTCGCGGGACGCGCGCTTCGTCCGCTTTGTTGGGAGTTTAGACCTCCCACAATAATAGCATCGGATTTATCCAGATTTCATAAGATTTTTATGGTAACGTGCACTCGAAGAATATGTTTCTATAACTTCACGAATTGTAAACGAAAATATCTGAAATCCGTAATTTTGACGAGCTCCGTAGTTCCATGGTTAATTCTCATGTCTTACAATGGACGCAGAAAATTTTTATTTTGCATGAAGATCCGCAGTCTAATCCTCGTTGCCAGAAGCTCTTCGAACCATAGAATCTCTTGATTACCGTACATCTTCTTGAACGATATACGGTTTACTGGTTCTCTCATTGAAAGCTCTGGATATTTTATACAGGCTCTTCGGCAACAGGTTGGAGGAAATTGAAGGAGTTGTTCTCCATGACAATAGAGAGCAAAAATATTGCGACTTTGGCTTCGTGTTTTAGTTAGTAACAATTAAAACTCCGCCTGGAGGGTTGCAACCCGCTGTGCAGCGATGTACGTCGGGTAGGTCATGGACGCGCGCGACAGTCGCGTATCAAGCTAAAGGCGCACAGTCGGTTGTCGATCGAGGCGCTATGCGGGGAGCTTTGAATATTTTTCTAAAGATTCCTAAACTGATTGTTAGATAGCACTGATTTCCAATTGTTACTAACTTTGATGCTCTTTATCGCCGTGGAGAACCGCTCCTTAAATTTCCTTCTCATAAAAGTATTATAATTGTGAGATTTTGGGGGTGATCGTTCGGCAATCAACGTGTTTAAAGAATAGAAAAGAGCATAGATCTCCCGTAACAGAAAATTATTATCTTGTAAAAAGATCCAGTCTGATGATCAGATTCGCTATCATTAAAATACTAAGAGCAGTCTGCGACGCCTAAACGAGGTGTGCCGCAAGCGTGCTCGCGAAGCAGGGGCGAGACATTTCGCAACGATGCTTTGATCGATGGAAGAGCGTTGTTCCCATTCGATGTTGTTGCAGCACTCCCGTAAGAGGCTCGGTGGACGCAGGCCAGCCGGATGCAGGCAACTCGGTGCTGACGTTGATAGTCAGCAAAGCTCGCGAAGACGGTCCGTCCGATCGATCGTGTTCTCGTCGGAGCACCAGCTCGTTCAGCGAGGGTAAACACGGCCAGAGGAAGCCGAGCGTGAACGTGACGACGAATCCGTTGGACATCTCGCTAGTCGGGGCTTGCACGAGTAACGAGCGACCTTCGGAAGGTCCTGGTAGGACAGGGGGCAGCAAGATCCGTGGAAGAGGCACTGGTGAGTGGGGCCGATCGAGCTCGACACACTGTTACGGTATCGTATGATCGGTGCTTTAGCGACGACGCGTTTATAGTTGTCACTCCGTAGGACAGATTAATCCGCGAGGTAGATGCGAAAGAGCCGGGGCGATGATGTAGCGGGCGACGTAGAGAACGATTCGAACGCCCGTGGACGTTTGTTCTCGCTAAGAAAATCAATTGTTGTTGTTTTCTTTCAGAATCTCATCCCCTCGTTTCGACCATTCATTCATGGGTCAGGCTCTTTTTCCCGTTTTGCGCAATAGGTATACTGCTGGTTGTGCTCGAGAGTTGTGCTTCGAGATCCCTATCGAGATCGAGAGATCACCGAACGAATTCGATGCACCGCCAAATCACGCCAGACCACTCTTCTTCACGACTGAAAAGAAGGCACCTGGGAGGAACCCACATCAGGCTCGCGTAATTTATCTATCGGGTCGAAACACGACAATGTCGACGAATCGGAACCGCGTGCCTTCTTCCGAACACCGATCGGTTCTTCCGTTCTCGTACACGCGGCCATTGCAACCGCAGACACGGTTCAATCCTTATTTCGAATGGGTCGGCGATCTCTCGCGTCGCAGCGATCTTGTGTGTAGACGAGACGCGGACGGGACACACTCGTTTGACGATTTAACATTCGTTTCTGGTGCCATGCCTTACACACCTGTTTGCATCTACTCGGACACCTACGTGTCGTATGTCGTGTGTCGTGTGTCGTGTGTCGATTACCACCAATGATTATCGTTTTCCTTTGAGCTCATCTCGCACCTCTCTCTCCGTCCCCTCGATTTCTCGTTTCCCATTCCCGTTTACGTTCTATGCTTACTCTTCCGGTTAGCCGTATGGTTCTCTCTCCTCGATCGTACCGGACACCAACGACGTTTGTTCAACGTTTCGTGATACACTATATTGGCCGAGTGCAAAAGTCCGTACCCGATTTGAATGAAGGTAAACCGTTTCATCAATGGAATTCAATTCGAATTTGTTTAAGTGACGAAATGCAGATGAATTGTCGATACGAAGCATCTCGAAGACCTCCTTAATTATAATCCTTGAGTTATCTTCCGCCGAGGCACGCACAATGTTGCCATCAATACCAGAACCTCGATCCAGATCGATCGTTCGGATTAAAAGCACCATTTCGAAATCTACCGAACCACTTTTCAATTGTTCAGAAAGCAGGAGCATCTGGAACGTTTTTTTTTATTGCGATTCCAACATTCACCCCTTTTCGAATCTCGAATCATATAATATGGCGAAAATGTCATTTTTCGTCCTCCATATTCAGAAGCTTCTCTCGATCACAAATTAATATAAACCAACGGTGTCTAACGTCTCATAACGGCACTGTCTTTCGAGAGGTCCGTAAATGACACCAAAGAAAAAACATCTATGCAAGCTTCCCGCTACCTCTGAAATTAGAGCACGAACTTTTGTACTCGCCTAACACTTCCGCGTAATATTGCGAGATTATTCTCGTTGGAACAACCTAAGAGAGTTGCATCTGCTTCTTGAGCGGTTAGGCAAAGTTACGGAAGGTGGGATCGGTCGATCGAGAGAGCAGCCTCGAGGAGAGGAGAGCCGTCACTTTACTGCAGGCCACTCGATCTCCAATCTGTACCAAGCGTAGCTCTAATTCTGTCGGAACTCTCTTTGCGAGTCGATGCGTTTCAGTCCCGAGCAGCGCATGTTTTCTACCGATTTCGCCGTTAGTCGATGTGTTAACGTAGTTGATAGCGCTTCGTTTGCCGTAGCAGTATTCCACCGAATTGCCGCCGGCTCCGTTCGCGAGCACTGATCGTTGATTGCGCGTCGCGGATATCGTCCCCTCTTCTCTCTCACTCTCTCTCTCTTTCTCTTTCTCTCTCTCTCCTTTCTCTCCTCTTCCTCGTGTCGTTCTCGTCCAGTTGTTTTCTCGTCGCGTAGTTCACACCGGGGACCATGGAGAGACGCGCACGCAACGCAAGCAACGAGAAAAAAAGAAAAACCATTGTTTCGCTTGAAAGCTTACCATACGAATTCGTCATTCGCGAGCAATCCACTCTCGAGCGGCAATTCTGTTTGGAAAGACGCACACGCGTATGTATCCGAAAACGCTTATCACCTTTGCGAGAAAGACTCTCCCGGCATCGTACGTTCATTCTCCGACCGAGCACCCAGAAAAACGTCCGCTTCAGATCCCGCGATCTCGCTCTGCAGTCACTTTTGAATGTCGATTTGGCCAGAAGTAGACGCGGTAATCGAGCTATAAACTGCAAAACATTGGAACACAGTGGCGAACGAGGACGAAGAAGACGATGCGGACGAGGAGGATCGCGATGGAGAAGAAGGAGGTGACGAAGAAGAGGGCGGTCGAGGGGAGGAGCGGGCCGAAGGTGAACCGTCGAACGAACTGACCGCGTGTTGTTTTTCGCGTCGCTCCTTCTGCTTGGTCTTCTATTCTCTTTATCCTTCTATTCGCGATCGATCGAATACAAGGGCACGGGATCGACGAAGCGGAAAAGGGCTGGCTTTCGAAATGCGAAGGTTACGCCGTGTCGGCGCGAGACACACGGTGTACGCGTAAACAAGGGGTGGGTGGACACGGTTAGAGTCTGGTTCGAAGGGGTCGGACAAAAAGGTTAAAGCACGAGAATGCTCTCGCGATGTCCGGTGCTCGGAGGTCTTTTGGTAACTCGCAGCGTACGACAGGAACGATTCTGGATGGGCCGAGGTAACGGATCTTTGCTTTTCTAATGCCGAAAAGGGGGCAACACGACCGGCAGCAAGAGAACCACGCAAGCGGCTACGATCGTTGTGCAGCAGCCGTCGCTCTCGCTGGACGGGTCCACCGGAGCGGCGACCATACTCTTGCACCCGGAGGTGGACGTCAGGCGCCGCGAAGAAAACATGAGACAGCTGCTGGACGTTGCGAACACGCTAACGTTACAAGAGATTCACGACTTCGAGATGAGGTTTGTTTCACCAACGACCAACGCGTTGGGTTCGGGAAGGTCAAACTCTGATATTCCGTCTCCGTTGATGTCATAAGTTCGAGAGTTACCCGGCTGTTCGAATCGCAGCCCTCAAGGACGGTCTATCGTTGGCAACTCCGGAATTGGCACGGTCCGCGATTGGTCCCACGCATCGAGGATCGCCTTCGTGTATAAAAAGTCGTCCGCATTTTCTTTATTAGCAACCCAATGCCTCGGGATTGACTTTTTAGGGAAAGCCGATCCAATTCATGTTTTTGTATCGCGTCCGTGCCAACTCTCGAGTTCTCGATCATATTTGGCTGCCAACCCCCTTATCCAACGCGTTGACAAGGTTTTTCGAGTCCTTTTCCCTTGCTACCGGATGATCGAATAGGGAACATGCTAGGCACTGCACGTCCCGTTTTGCCTTAGATACGGTAGCCCGCACCACAGCAGGTCGCAGTCGGTGAAAACACCCGGCAGCCGTTCGTCGGGCAGGCCAAATTACTTGTGTCTTCCGCAGCAGAGATCGAGAGTCGCCAGCATGCCGAACACGGGCGTCGAGGAAGAGTACTACAGGCAGAGACATTTCAGTATAACCGCGAAGGGGGTGGTAAACAGAGGGGATTCCCTGAAGAGTCGGAGATCCCGGTCCAACAATAGCGTCGCTTCGAGCAACTCGAGGTGAGACTTTCCTCAGCCACCACCCACCGACCCCGTTGTGCCCCTTTCAACCAGTGAAGCCAGATCATGACTTTTCTCCCACTCCGTCCCACTTTCGCCTTCGTCGTGCACGTGTCGGAATGTCATGCGACGAATCTGATAATGACTGAGAACGGGTAACACCATTCCCCACAATTCTCCCTGTCTGGCTACACTGTTTTCAACTTGTCGAGAACGGTAGACCGAGCGAATTTATACGAAACGACGATCGAAATTCGAAACGAGATAGCAGTCGGACGAGGGACAAGGATGTCGTCGAGATGGCCGGTTCTGCGAGGTCTGCGGAGCCCCAGGTGGTCCTACTTTATATCGAACGCGTGAGTTTACGTGCGCTTCAAGAGTCTAGACGACGTAGACACACGTGTTGGGCTTTAGAGCGGGATCGAAATGCAACGTTGCCGCAGACAACACCGGGGGACCACCGATGCAGCCCCAGGACTTCTCGTTTAATCGTTTCCTCTAATCGCGTCGAGATCGATAGAAACCGAATGCTCGAACCAAGGCGCATGGATGAGCTAATGCTCTGCGATACGAGAGAGAGAGAGAGAAAGAGAGAGAGAGAGAGAGAGAGAGAGAGAGAGAGAGAGGCGTAGAATCTGCGAGCTCGTGAACCTATCTGCCGAACCCCGGCATCTTTTATTACATGCTTGTTTCTTTCTTTTTTTTCTTCCGTCCTTTTGTCGCTCTCTTTCGGCGTGATCACCAACGGCGGTGCAGCACGGAACACCTGACCGCTTCGTACCCTGGCTCGGCGAGGAACTCTGCGGCAGGATCGCTGGCCAGCTCGAGGGAGAGCAGCGCATCACAGGGACCAACGCCGTACCATGTTCTGATGCTGGGGGCTCCAGCCGTCGGCAAGAGCTCGCTGGTCTCCCAGTTCATGACTTCCGAATATCTTCACGCTTACGATACCTCCATCGGTGAGTATCCGGACGTGTCGCTCGGTTTCCTCTGCTTCGGCCTAGGGGGGCGCGCGCCACCTTTCCCTCCCGGAAGTGTAACGCATCGAGCGACTTACAAAGGTCAAACTTGTTTTTCGAAATGCAACGACGTATTCTTTTTATTTATATCCTGGTGGGGTGTTTCGAGACGAATGTCATGATCTATATTAGGAAGGTCGTTCAAGAACATTCAAGAATAACGTGCAAGAACGTACAGTCGTTCTCATAATTGATGACACGCATTCTTTTAAAAAATGGATCGAGGTACTAGACGATGTAACGAAAATTTTTGAAAAATTACGTTTTCTCTGAATTACGACGAAAATAGTTAAAGTTGCTTTTTTATTTGGAACATTTATTTTATTCTGAACATTTTATCTATTTAGAGAAGATTAAAACTTGTGAACCTTTTCTCACGATTTTCGGCCCGTTTTTGTTGTTTTGTTCCACCATTCGACGATTTTCACTTGCTTTAAAAGCAACCTTGTATATCGTCGATGTTCAAGGTTGCCGTTTTCAAAATGTAATCGTCACATTTGAAAGGCGGTTTCGGCGTTCGTACATTCTTCGCGGCTTTATCTATCAAAAATTAGTGACGCAAAGTATAAAATTGTGGGTGACGAGATGATTTAATGTTTCCGGCAGACGACGAGTCCGGGGAGAAGACCGTCAGCGTGCTTCTAGCCGGGGAGGAATCTGAACTGACATTTATCGATCACACCTGTGCCGATATGACGGTGAGTCGCGGAAGGACGTGCGCTCGATCGAGCGGTTCACGCACGATGCTCCGATAAGAGCGATCGAACGATAGGATGCACCGACTCGCAAACGCAACCCCGCTTATAACCGATCTCGCTTTCTCCAAACTCATTTCGTCGAATCGTCTCGAACGAACCGGTTTCTGAAATCCTTTGTGCGCCGATCACACGCAAATCCCGCTGTTCCGTCGCTTCGATAAATCGCATTTGTTAATCGATATTAATTTGGAGTTAAGGTGGAACGTATAAAAAGGGAGCAAAGCGGTGTCGGGAGCGCATCGCGTCGATGAGCGAGAGCGCGTTAGTCCAGCTCGGCGAACCACCGCGAGGAACGATTGACGAGCATCGAGCCGTAACGAGACCGGTCAACCGTGAAAATTGTTGACGGGGACCGATGATCGATCAAGCCCTGGTGCCTGGGTTCGATAGGATCGCTCTAGTCCAGCTTCATGCGCGGCTACACGCCGTATAGCGACCGGACTCCGCGAGCTGGACTGAAATAAGCCTGAGATAAGACTAGCCGAAAATGCGAACGATCGATTTAGCTTTCAGCTTTAGCCGAGCCAACGAAATTGAATATTGCACGGTGACTTGCTCCTCGTGTCTTGCCGCCTGGAACTAAGACGGTTTTCTGTTCGCAGCCGGAAACTTGTATCGTGTCGTACGAGCCGCACGCGTACTGTGTCGTCTACTCGACAACGGATCGGACTTCGGTGCGCGTCGCCGAAGCGGTCCTGCAGACCCTGTGGCGAAGCGACCACGTCTCCGCGCGAGCGGTGATCCTCGTCGGCAACAAAGTCGATCTCGAGCGCAGTCGATTGGTCTCGACCGCAGGTGAGATCTCGCAGCCACCTTTTCACTACCTTTCGATCGATAAATTCACAACTTTGCACTCTCGTCGAGGACGAGATATCGGGCTGGCAACGGGAGGACTTTTAGCTATCTAGACATAGACTTTCGCGGAACGTGTACAAGGATCCGTTGCTGTCCCATTGCAGAAGGCAAGTCGATGGCCACATCCTACGACTGCAAGTTCATTGAGACGTCCGTTATGATTAACCACAACGTCGATGAGCTGCTCGTCGGCCTGCTGACGCAGATACGACTGAAGCTCGAGAACCCCGAGAGGACGAGGGACCTCTTCCGGAAGAGATCGAGGAAGAACCGCAGCAAGTCGCCGCTGGGTTCGTGCTCCGAGAACAATTCCCCGAAAAAATATCGCGGCAGTCGCACCAGCACGAGCCTTAAGGTGCGAAACTTATTGGGCAAGGTATGGGCGAGAGACAGCAAGTCCAAGAGCTGCGAGAACTTGCACGTCCTCTAACTTGTCCTTGGCGCCACGATTCCGAGGGTGTTCGTTCTCGATTCCCTCGAATCCGCCATCGTCCGTCTGTTTCTCCGTCTGTGTCTACAGTTGTCGTGGCCGTCGTCATTCTTTCACGTCGCGTTCCTTTCGTCGACGCTGGTTTGTACGATACAAACGTTTATCGATTCCCAGTCCTGCCGAATGACGAAGAGAACGCGCCACGACGAACTCGTCATCGAAAACTGGTTATCGCGATACACCCGAGGTGAAAACGAGGAAACGAATTCGAAAAATCGAAACGACGTTAGCGCCGTAAACTAGACAAATTTGTTGTACACAGGTGCAAACGTGTTTTTCACGACTACTACTTTATATACGACCCGTCCGGTCATCGTTGACGGACGCCGTTGCCATAGATCGGATCGATGTGATCGATCGGTTTTACACTTGTATATTTCAGACTCGTATATACAAACAAACACGCTCTCGCATGTATGTACTCGCATCGATGCACACAATTGTTGCAAGCAAACGAGCAAGCAAGCTAGCAAGCAAGCACGCATTCACGCACTTACGCACGCAAGCAAGCACGCACGAACGCACGCACGCATGACAATACGTATGCACGCAGGCGCACACGCACCCTTACACGCGAGAATGCACAGAAAGATTCGGTTTTTTCATTGGGACCTTCGGCATACCGAGATTTTTCTTGTCGATCTTCGAGAAATACGTATTTCGTGCGAAAGGGACTTTTCCGTGTGCGACGCGGTCGAATCCCTTGATGCACGTTCGTGCCGTGAAATATACTTTTTCACCGTATCGTAGCTGAAAGACGAAAAAAAACCATGAGAGATCCTCCGACTCTCTAACATCGACAATAGAAAACGGTCGTAGCGCTTTCCATCGCTGTTTTACTTCCACGATCGTGTTCTTCTTCCTTTCTCGATCAAGTACACCGTCGTTGGGCGTCTTTCTTTCGTATCGTGTCTCGTTCGATGTCGTTCGCTGTCCGATCGCACCGACGGAAACGTGAACCGATGAAACAAAACGCAACTCCGGCTCCTCGGAGCCGAAGGACTTTTTCCGTAGATAAAAACGTAACTGTTCCGATTACCGCTCTCATCTGTCGTTGCACGTTTTAAAAGTATAGCGAATATATTCGGTAGTTTCGAAATGTGAATCTGTGAATTAGAAACTCGCGCGGAAGCATGCACTCGGATGATACGAATCGAGCGGCACTCGCGCACACAAAAATTTTTCTGTCGCGTAGAATCTACGAGATTGTAGATTTCATTGAAATTTTGCGGGAGCTGAAATCCCTGTACGAGACTTTTTAGCGCACACGATCTGTACGCATGTATTTTTGCACTTAACCGGCGCACTCCAGAAGAGTTCAACGATTTATGCTACTCGATCTTTGGAGCACTTTGATCTATCCGTCTACGTCTTTCTCTCTCTCTCTCTCTACCTCTCCTCTCTCTTTCTCTATATCTCACACACACACACTTTCTCTCTTTCTTTAAACGAGTAGAAAAAAAACTTTACACAATATAGAGAATGCGTGGGCGCAAATTTCCCGTAACTCCGACGGGAGCAATGATTCCACGCCCACTCGAGACATGGCGTTCGAAACATTGCTCCCGGGAGCTCTTCGGTGCTCTCCCGGGGCAAAGCAAGCGGGGGTTGCCGCCCACGCCAGAAATAGAGAAACCCGTAGAGCGCAAACTTACGACGAAAACTAAACTTAACAAACCCGAGCTACGACTCGACTAGTCAGATAAGGATTGCAACGTTCTAGGATGAGAATCGCGATCGCTTTCGGGAACTTCGGTGAACAGTTTATCGAATATTCGCTTGGCATGTCTTGTAGCACGTTCGATTCTCCTCGTTATAGTATCCGATACGGTACGAGATCGAGATGAACTTGCGTAGAAGCGTGGTATTCGGTGATATACGTTCGAACGCGTGCAATCGTCCGGCGCGAATTCGAGAACTCGCGTCCGCGACCGATCCGGAACGTCAAAAAGTGACGCGCGGCCAGGCGTGCCCTTCCCAGAAAATGATACAGACAAGCCCACGGTCACTTACACGTACACACCTACACATGCAACTCCCTTCCTCTATCCATTGTTTTTTGGAAAAGCACGAGCGAATGCGTATGTACGCTGTGTACAAACATATGCTGATTTATTCGTCTGTTTTCGTCCCTCGCCCCCTCCGAAACATTTCGACGAAACTGTCCTCTGCTACTCCCTTCGAACGTAATCGAACGCGCGAGAGCAGCGACGTTAAACTCACGCCCAGGTAACATGCTCGCGTTTTTCTTTTTGAAAGAAAATCGAAAACGAGAGAGCCATCTAATAGAAAGGACCAAACCGATAACGAATAAGATACGAATAGGTAAACGAATTGTGCGCGAGGAAATCGGAAAGGGTAGAAAGCGATGTAGAGAAAAAAAAAAGAAACAAATAACGAATTGTCGTTCGACAGAAGCGGGCAAGATGTTCGGTGACGATTATCCGTCCACCTACTTAAACTCTCGAGAAATCCTTCGTGAACGTGTCAGGCGGCTGTGAATTGAATTGATGATCGCGCACGCGCGCGATTCTGCGTGTGCCGAATTGGTTTTCGCGAAGGAGCCGAACATCCTTGTCCGAACGGAGCGGGGTCCGCGTTGTACTCGGGAAAAATAATAAAATAAAGCGAGTTTCGAGGACAATGCGGCCTGAACACGAGCTATAATCGTACACCGGTTGCAAGGTGTACAAGTAGTATACACGATTCGACGGATGTCTCCTTAGCTCTAGGTACCGGTACTATTTTTCGAATATCAGAACCGCTCGCGCCACGTTGCGCCGCTTCGGTCCTGGTACTAGAACAACTAGGTACAACCCATGCGGCCAGATAAGCTGACGGATGCCCACAATGCGGACCACAGCCTATCGATTAGGCGATTTCTTCGATCGATGTTATTACGTACATATTATCCCTTGTACCTGCGCGCCGTCATGTATTATATCCTTGTAATACCGCGCCAATTTTATTGTCTGTTCTTGTTAGCGCGTCGTACATCGTTGTCTGCATATTGATCGTTACCATCTAGAAAAAACGAGAGTTCCGTTTGAACGCCGCGCCGGATCGAGACCGGCGAGGAGGATACAACCGATCGCGCAGGCTCGTTTTTTAAGGCTCGATCTGATCTCGGTCTATACGCCACAAGAGGACATCGATAGCGATGACAATGACCAGAACACCGACCAACACACCGTTACGATAACTACATATTACGGACACTTCATTCGTTTCTATTTGTATTTCTATATCTGTACGTATGTCCAATATATCTGGAGGAAAATCTGACATCGGCGACTCCTTGTCTCGTCTCTTTCGTTCCTCGAAACGCTTAATCAAACATTCATCTACTCGAATACTGTCGTTCGCTCCTTCTACGAATTCCCTTATATTCTTCCCTTGGAAGTCAATCATTATTAATCCATTCGTTCTTAATTCATTTCCTCCTATACCCTTATGTAAATTCTCTCCAACCCTTTGCTTCTCTACATTTCCTTTTATCTTCGTTGGATCCTCTCCGCTGCCCTACCCCGATGTTAAATAATTTAATCTGAAACATTCCACATCTATTTCCACGTTTCAATTTTTAGGACGCGGTTCTTATCATCGGCTACCGAATCATCTGCTCTCGAAAATCTGAAAATAGGTTCATTACACGCAGCGGTAAAACGCACGAGCACCAACGAGGCCAGCCTTACACCCCACGGGACATCGTGACCTCCCAAAAATTTTGCCGTTTTGTTATGCCCTCTAGGATATATTGTAACTGGAGTATTTTTTTATTAAATATCTTTATTGCTGTTAAGAGTAACAACAAAAATATAAAGAGCTTGATTCCACTCGGATCCATTAGCCACATATACACGCGTAATTTAAATCTAAATGGCAATTAGACTTACATGCTATATGTTGCACTTTTCCTATATTTATCTTATACTTTAATATTGGTTTGCGTCACAGGAATACAATCTAGTCTTTGGTTCGCTTAGAAAATAACTTGTATCGAAAGAAACCATAGTTTCACAAAAAGGACTGCCAAGAGATGTAATTGTAAGAGTTTGCAGATTAAGGACTGTGCGTCTCCTAGACAGACGACACTCGCACACCGCTAGATACATGTATACGCACGCGAGGATTGCAAGGGTCCGGGATTCCATTCCTGATTTCTTAATAATGCAAAGACGGAGTTTCTTAGTAGTCAAAATCGCTAGATGAAAGATCAATCTAGTGGGCTATTTGCCTCAAAAGTCCTACTTTTACGTTTTCGACGCGTAATTCTCATTATTTGGCAGCATGTCGCGAAGTCGCGAGAAGCAATGGACAGGCGATGGTGCTGCCGCCTATCGTGGCTGTCGATATGCTGCCGAATAATGAGAGTTACTTGTCATAAACGTAAAAGTAGGACTTTTGAGGCAAATAGCCCTCTAGATTGATCTTTCGTCTAGCCATTTTGACTACTAAGAAACCCCGTCTTTGCATTATTAAGAAATCAGGAGTGGAATCCCGGATCCTTGAAATCCTCGCGTACGTATACGTAGTCTAGCGGTACGCGAGTGTACTGTGGTGACTGTGTGCTGTCACGCGGGAGTGTCGTCTGTCTAGGAGACGCGATCAAATCATTATAATACTAAAGAATCATTAGTTATAAAAGGTATAATAGAAAACGCGAAATGTGATTGTGGAAGTCTTGTAGAAAGTATGAACCATATATTATGGGACTGTCCATTATACGAAAAGGGAAGACAAGAATTGATTGAAAAATTGAGAACAGTTAACATAAAGCCTCCGGTAGCTGGAGTAAGAAACAGACGGCATTTCGTCGGTACAGAAGACCACCGAGGAGATTTTCATCGGTGAATTTCGATAGAGTCCGCTATAAGTCTGTGCCGCTGTCGTACCAGAGCATTTCCTACAGAATCGATAATTCAGAATCGTAGACAATTTTAGACCTGCTCTGCCAGATGGCGCTGGCAGTACCGATGTCAGCTACTCGTTCGGTATCGTTTGCCTAACAGTTTGAGCGTCTTACTGCTAATGGCGCTATTTTCAGATTTTCCGAAGCAGATGATTCGTGCTTCCTTTTGCACAACACTTTACGGGAATATGGACAAGAATCATTTGCTCTCATCTTTAGGGGTTGAATATTAATTTAAAAAACAAGGAGACATATAAATAATTTCTAAGAGATCGCTATTGTCGTATCTTGTACGTAAGAACAGCTTCCTAAACAGTAAAACGGGGAAATGGATATGGAATATGCCACGTTGAACTATCCAAAATGATACGGTACTTTTAGACAGGGATTAAAGCGGAACGAAGTTAGGGTGCTTCCTTTAAAACGGATAACTGGAAATAGGGCTATTTTCGATGAATCTTTGACACAGTTTAGCGTACCTACTGGGATGGTGGCGAGGCAAGGTCGAAAGAATAACACGGAAGCGAATCGGGGGTGGCCAAGAACAGCGGGCAAGACGCGACAAGAGGATCAGATAAGGAATGCCTCTCCTCCTGACATTTCCTTTGTTTGGGGATTAAGATAAGGCAGCGTGGAAGAGGTGTAAGGGCCCCGCGAAGGGCCCTGTGTTTGAGATTGAGCAGGAACAAACCAGGCGCGCCTCATTTTCTTTCGTTCAAGTCAAATATTATCGGATATGTGCGCGTATCTGTACGCTTTGCTTCGAGCACCTGCGTAGAACGTGCTAAATACCACGTCGTCGTAGGAACGTTCCAAGTGTAGCGTTTCGTTGTTTGACATTCCAGCTGATTTCGATACACGCGTGGCGCGGTTTACAAACCCGATCGCAAGATTCGCGAGCTGGGAAAGGTACCTGCCGGGAACGTAGTCGCCAAAAATTGACACGTTCGCTGGAAAACTATTCACCGAATGTTTGTGTTGCACTCGAAAGTGCAGCAGGGGCAGAACATCCACGCGGTTTTTCCAGCTACGTGCTGGCAAATATTTACCGGAAGGTGGAGGAGGTCCTCTTCAAATCCTAGCAGCAATCGACGCTACGGAATACCGAAAATAACTTTACGATCCCCCGGTGTACTCCGAAAGTCCATAAACTTGGTAATGACGGAAAACGCGGAGCGACATAAACGGGATGCAACGCGGGTCGACATAAACGGGATGCAACGCGGGTCGAACGAGTGATGCAATCGTGCCGGCTGAAACAGGAAAATCGAGATCTGTTGAAACGTCTAGCTATGAAAAACCGATGGAGAAGCTGCTGGTAACTTTTGGTGGCTGGTCCGGAGACCAGACAAAGATGAAAGAGGACGGAGCAAGACGAGCGGAGAATAAAGAGAGAGGAGAGGAGCTACTGGGAAGCCCAGTATTTCGTTCCCAGGACGAGCGCTCGGTCGTGCTACGCAGGATTAAGCAATCACACAGACCGATGGTTCCTCGATAGCGATGCTAATGTCGGGTCGTACGGGCCAAGCACGCGTTTATGGCCCTTCGGTTTGCTTAGGCAAATCGAAGACATTCATGACGGAAGGGGTCGCTTCTATATCTTCTTTCACGAAGGGCCGAGGATGCAATAAAAGCTATTACGGACGCGTCTAATCTTTTTAACGGTGAAACCAACCCCTCCGGCAACACGTAACCTACCAATTTGCCGCAGACGTTTGCCTTTCGATCACCATTACCAAATAACGGCTCGCGTACAACGCAAACATTGCGAATCAACGCATTGCGAAACATCGAATATTAAAGTGGATGGACTGGATTCGCGGACGTGCAAATATTATCCTTGTACTTATTCGCGCGAGTAGACACGCCACGCGTGGCGCAATGTTTACCGAGGAAAGGCGATCCTGGGATCGTAATGTCAAGTGATCGATGACAACCAGAATCCACCGTGATTTCACGCGACGTCCCACTGTTTATACCGTTGCGTCGCAGGTGAAAAGGGCTCCGTTACGAACCCTCGTTGCAACGTTTCGAATCGATGGGGTGGCTTGCGATCGATCTCTTGCCAACGATTGATCACACCTGATGGTTTCACGCGTTGTCGCAACAACGGTTCGACGCGCGAAACGCATTCGAGACGCATCGAAACAGGTGAGACGTCGAGTGCGCGATGCATGCGTTCGAAAATCGCAGTGTGCACCCTTAACGGAAGCGACACGACGCGACGCGCGTGTGTATGTAGCTGTAGACGCGCGTGTAGCCATGTCGCATCTCGGTCGTTTTCGCGGTTCGAAATTTCCGGCAGGCAAAGAAAGACGGTCGGCGCGGTGGGAGGACGGTTTGCCGAAAGGAGCGCGTGGAATTCGTGAGAAAGCAGAGAGGAGTCTTCATACCGATCCCACGAGCGGGCGAACAGAACGCGTCAGGACAGAAACGCGGACGATGGACAAGGAGGGAGAGGTCGAGCGGAAGGCCTTAACGAAGGATAGGGGTCGAAGAGGGTGGGCATGGTAGCGATTAACTCTTACTTAAGGGGCGCCTCCGCCTCTGCTTTTCAAAGATGTCGTGCAACAATGGAGCACTTAAACGGTCCGCGAATACCTTAAGTCATCTCAGCGGACAATCGGCAGGCACCGGCTCCCCCTAATTACCTCGAGCGAGCAAAACAATTAAACGCGACTCGTCGTTAGCTACCCGGATCGGCTAATGCCCAATAAAGACGAGGCAAAATCACCTGTAAGCGGCTAAGACTCGGAACTCGTGGCTCCCTTGCCAGGGACAAAAGGATGTGCATCTTCATCCAATTAGGCGATAATGGAAGACGGACGCGCGTTTTGCCACGGGTCCGGCTAAAGATCATTTTCGATCCTCGCCGATACCTGTCTTTGCTCGATCCCACCTCTCTCGATTCCGGTCGATCGTCGACCGCGTCTCGTCGCGTTTCGCCGGTCCGCGCCGGCGAGTTTTTCGGGCGGTTCTGTGCGACGGGAGGCGACGGGAGGCGACGGGAGGCGAGGGGAACGAAAGCACGTTTTGAAAAATATTTCCACCGGCCGACGCGACGGTGCACGGAGGATTGAGCAAACAGAGGATTTATAGTAGCCGGTGGAGCAAAATAGCGAGACAGCGCAGCGGTCCGGAGGCAAAGAGACGAAGACCCGGATCGCGACAGTCCCGATAACTGTTTGCCTGCGTGAAGAGCGTTCGAGCGCGTTACAACTCAAACCTTTTAGCCGTTGTTTGCACGGCGCTTTGTATTCTATTTGTACAACCGCTTAAACAACTCCGGCTGGACGTATAAGCCGGGCTCGAGCCTCCTCGAGGGAGTTGTGCGAACCCTCGATCGACTCTCGAGGGTGCCACTTTCCGGACCAACCTGTTGACGCTTCGATCCTCCTCGATTTCTCTGTGTTCCCCGGTCGCGCGTTCCTCTTTCGCTTTCGGTTCCTCTTCTCGATCCGTGGTCCCTCGTTCGCGGTCTCGGCCGTGTCTTTTCCCCCGTCGCTCCTCAGCCCAGCCGTCACGTTCGATCCTCCGAGTCGTCGACGACGATTCTTATTAATCGTATTCCGGAAGATAAAGTCGATGGGAGCCGGGCGAGTCCGCGCGCACAGCGGCGGAAAAACATCGGCCGACGGCGGCGACGTTTCATCGATGGGAACGGGTCTCCGACGACCAGGACACGGACCAAGGCAACCGGGGCGACCAGGGCGACCGGAGCGATCACGGCGAGGAGAGCGAGATCGCCTTCTTTGTTTTCACGGGATTCCATTGGCTTCCAGGCTACGGATTTTAGGCCGTCTCGATTTCACAATCCCGGGGACGTCGCGTCGCGTTAACAGAGGACGATCGTCGCTACCATCTTGGAAGGATCGGTGATCGCCACGAAAGCAGATGCTAGTCTCGATTCGTAGATCTCGTCGGGATAGACGGTTCGAGGGGCTGACAGGGTGGGGAAAGAGTAAAAAGAGAGTGGACCGAGGGAAAGAGAGAGCGAGAGAGAAAACGAGGGAACGAGCCGGGAAAGGGAGAACGAAACGCCCGAGAGCTTACCTGCACGGAAGAAATGGGCTACTCCCGAGCTCGCAGACAGGTAGGTGGATAGCAGGGCGACGGTACGATCACTAAATTAAGCCGGATTAGGCTAATCTGGCCCCGCGGATCGTTAATTAACGAGGCTATTAGTCAGCGGCGTTGACTATTAATTCGAACGATAGTCGTGTCTCGGCGATACGTTATGGCAATATCGTGTATTTGTCACTATCGTCCGGCTCACAAATTGGTTACAGCGCACCTGGAATGTCGTGCTCCTCCACGGAGGGATTTGTGTTCGTGTACTCTTTTCTCCTCCGCCTCCTCCACCTCCTCCGCCTTCTTCGCCTCCTCTTTCACCTCCTCCGAGACTACTCCGCGTTTCTCTCGACCTCCGTTCGATTTCTGCCGGTTCCTCCCGCGCCCGTCGCGTCGCCTTTGGTGGTTCCTCTGCTCGGTCGGTCTCCACGGACCAGGCTCGGACCTATCCGGTGAGAGTACGGCTGTTTTGCGCGAAATCCCTGCCACCGGGATCGTTTGCATGCCGCTCGAACGAAGCGTCGATCCTTATCGTCCCCCGTCAACGTCGTTTCGCTATTAATTTATCGTCGTATCGCCGGAGACCCGAACGATACCCTCGGCCGAAACGCTCTCGAGATACCTCGAGCCGAGGATCTCGATAAATTATGTCCACGGACGATCGATTAATTTACCGAAATTGGATACTTTATAGTCGAGTGCTTTGTGAAAGGAAACGATGGGAAACCGATCGATCGTCTTTCGGGAGTCGAGAGGTTGCCGGTAGCTCAGCTGCTGGAGCTAAGCCTCCTCTCTGAGGAATCGGGCCAGTGCACTGGTTCTTGCTTACCTATTCCCTCTCTCTCTCTCTCTCTCTCACTCTCTATATGTCCAGGTTTTTTCCCTTTCCAAACCTCTCGGCTTGCCTGCTCGATTCAAGTGCGGCAATGAATGGACCCGTTAAAACTGTCACCGAGACGACACGAACGAGACAACTAGTTCATCCGTCCATTCATGGTCAGGTAAGCGCCCCGGCTGGGTTCCACGGCAGCAGCCGTGGGTGTCACCGACTCGAGTTTAAGCAGACCGAATTCCCCTTTGACCGAGTCCTAACTACCGTGCATCCGGGGTGACCGGGTTGACTGGATCGACTAGGCTGACTAAAAGAGTCGTCGTGGCTAGCCTCCTCTCACCTGGCTATGACAAATTCAAAAAATATTTGTGGACACGCCACGAAGGTGGAGCAACCGGTAGTACGCGCGTCCCCGTTCCCAAAAGAACGGTCCCGATGGAAAATCACCAAGGATAGCTAATTGGGAATTCGTACCTGACATTCGAGGCCCACGACGATGCTTCGAACCCGACGATGCGCGACAACTTGCCACGACGGCTTCCAGATCGTCGGGACTAAATCCTCCGTTTCTTTCTTCGGCAGCCTCTTTCGGTGGCTGCCGCGACAAGTCGAATATGTAATTCGAAGAATTTCAATAGCATAAGTAAGTTAAGCTTGATTTTAATGATGTCACCTGATGTTCCCAATACACGCTACCGGCCAGTTTGAAATCACTTGCTGAATTTTGCAAAAATCGACGAATTTAGAGGAAACTTGATTACAATTTGACGAAAAATACGCATTCCTTGATAAAAAAAAAAATAATACAAAACGTAAAACATACCGATGGTAAGTTTTTTGAAAAATAAATCTTCCTTGGATGCTCTAAAGACATTTAGTTTTTCTTATAAACATCCTGTTTCTCTGAATTTACACCGTGACTCCAAACTTTTCGCCGGTAGTGTATGTAACCAGATATAACATGTATATTTCTACATATGTATTCATTCCCATGGGCTCGATATAAGCATAGAGATTTTGTTCCTTTATTTGGCTATATTCAAATAATCGATGAAGTTCGTTACCGTTTTTTTTCGACCGACCGTTTCATCGCATCGGCGGGACACGCGATTACCAGCAATTTCGCACGAGCGTTGCAGGCCCGTTACAGAATTCGGCCGACGAGCACGGTTTCACGCGCTTCTTCGCGCCGAAACTACAGCAGGACGCCTAATTATCCTCCGAGGGGGGAGCAGCTCTCCCCCGACCTGGGAGGCGCTGCTATCCGCGCGGTTTCCTCTTACCTACCGCAACGATTGCCACCGATTCGTCCCGGGTAGAAACTTCGTCCGACTCTTACTTGCCTAATAACTCGATTCCTCGAACCGCTTTGGAGTACTCTGCCGGGCAAGGACCGGGGAAAGCTCGGTGCTTTGCGCGCGCTAGACGCACCGCAATAGTAATTTATTCTAAATATAATTTCTCGTATCCTGAAACGGTTACTCGTAACTTTAAGCCTCTGTCTACAACCTTATTTTTATCGACGCCGTCTGCATACCGGGTTTATGTTGACGACTAATTTTTTTACAGTTTCAGGCGTTCGAAAAATCTAAAAAATCTCTGGAATACGGACCGAAGTCCCTATTTCAGTATACTTCAGTATATTTCAGAGAGAAAGAAATTCCGTTGCGATCGTAAACGAGTCAAGTTACCCACGGAGAGAGTTAATTAAATCTGTACCTATTAAAATCGGGCAATTTATTCGCTGTAGGTAGGTTTGCAGAACGAAGCGTTTCGCAGGTTCGCTCGTGTTCGGTGCAATTATGTAGCACGCGGGAACGTTCCAGAAAGAATAGGCGAGAAGAAGAAGAAGAAGCGGAGGATGGGTCGACGTACCGGTGGCTACGGGAAGAACCCATAGTTACACCTATTTGTTCTCCGGATTCCACGTAGCTGAGGCATCTCCGATTTTTCACGCGCCTTAATGTCGGCGGTCTCGCGGGTGGCCGATCGGCAGATGGTCATCCCGGTCATCCGTGACCGTTTCGCCGATTTCGTTCGTTTCGTTTTCGCAGGGAACGCTGCCCTGGCGGTTTCCCGTGGTTTCCTCCTGCTCGGTTTGCCTCGGCCATATTGCGTACCTGTTCGCTGTTGGCTGTAGCACGATCGGCTCTCCGGTCGTTACGTTCCGGAGGTCCGCGGCTTTTAACTTGGCCTCCGCGCGATTCCGACGTCGCCGCAGCCGCAACCGTCGCCGCCCGATTCGCTTTTACGATCGCGAGCCGATCAAACGCGACGCTCATTTATTTCCATTAACGAAGATGACTCGTCAAGGTGACTCCCGGCCTCATAAATTGGTCGACCGTGCGAACGGTTTGCGGAAGTGACGCGCGACCGTACCCAGTGGTGATTCACGGCGCGCGTCACCGGTTTCTTCGAAACTTTCGCCGTCCACGGAGCGTCGCGTCACGGAGCAGCCTCGGGGCAGCCGAATCTCGAATAGATCCCTGGTAGATATTGGCGATCGATCTGATCGGAGCGCTCCAGAAAAATCGATTTCGATTCCAGCGAACGGGCGCGGGTGCTTCGAGGGGGTCTTCGACCCTTCCGACTGCCTCGGTCCCACTGTGGGAATCGTAGATATCGATGACAGCGGAGGAACGCATCCCGCGGAGCGCTAATGGATGGATCCTGGGTGGTTCGATCGGCCGCGCGATCACGATCTTCGTGATCCGAGATTCGTGGCGGTGAAGCGGGGAGCCAGATACACCGGTCGGTTCGATGTAGAGCGCGGCATCCAGAGCTCCTTGCTCCGGGAGCTCTCTGGCCCTGGGAGCAAAACACGTACGGGCAGAATGTCCTATATGCGATTGGTAGCACGCATTCTGTTAACACGTTCACTGCCATACCAATTTGACGCTCTTCACACGAGTATCACCTTTTTCAGCGTCACGTTATTAATAATAATTCGTACACAGTCATAGTTACACAATCATAGTTACACAATCGAGTCTTCCGTAACGCGATTAATGCGCACCGCGCAAATCTATATAATGTTATTTTATTCGCAATCTGATTCGGCAAAGGCAGGAATAATAACAGAACTGAGTTTCTCCTGTAAAAAAGAGATTTCGATTTTATTCTTAAGGTTCCTATATACAACTATTTTCAAGGCTTACCTGTGAAAAAGAGAAACGATATTAAATGTCAATTATTCACTTGCCTTTTCCCTAATTACAATCTTAACTGGAGGTATTCGATTTATCAAATCTATTTTTTCACGTGTTTACTCTTGCCATGACACTTCTCTCTCTCTCTCTCTCTCTCTCTCTCTCTCTTATGACAGTTGTCCTAACCTATTTATCAACGCGCCGTGAGTGCGCGGAATAATTCAAAACGTGAGAGTACGCGTACTTTCTTTACATCTATGGAGAAATTTGTAACATTGAAAAGGTCAAAATTAAAGTCAACGAAGAATGCAAGAAATTCTTAAGTGACATCTGTACCTTGCGATCGATACAATGTTTATTTCGCATAAAAATCCGCAGTCTGGTAATAATGTAGCTGCGTTGACGTTGATCCGGTGCGGTTCACGCGCGGTGCTCCTGAGGGAGCTACAGCCCCTATTGCCCACGTGTACAATCAGTCGCCGAGGAAATTGTAGGTACATTGAAAATCCCATCGGAGAGAATGGTGTGTCGATAGGAAGACGTTTGCGCTAAACACCGAATCTGGCGCGCATAGTCGATCGTGTTCGGGCCCAGAGGCCAGAGCCCGGGCCCTGCAGTTCTAACCTCGCGCTTCACCGATTCGCCTCGCGTGTCGCGTGATTAACGCAACGTTATTAAAACGTATATATCCGCGTGTCCGCGGGGCCACGGGGAAACGTACGACCGGCCATTAGCTCTAGCGAAACCGTGGTGGCTAATTAATCGGAGCAATTAAAAGGAGAAGAGGAGAGAGTGGCCCGTTCCTCCCGTCCGTTCCCTCTTCGATCTTCATCCTCTCCGATCCCCTTGGCCCTGTCTCGGACCCCGCACGAACGAACCCGAGAGAGCTCGAACCCGAACCTCCCATGGATCCCCGCGTGGATCGTGGGCCCGCGACACAATGATCTACGCTTCGTGCGTCCACGCCGATTTATTAATGCGCGCGCTCGCAGCATTCGTTAGTTTTTTTCCCGGGGCTTCGCCGGAGGGAAACGCGGAGCCCCGTGAGTCCCGAACAGAGCTGAAACGGAGAAAGGTCGCGTCCACGGAGGAAACGAAAGGAGGAGAACAGAGAAATCCGATCGAGGCGAGCGCCACAGGGTGGTCTCGGAGCGCGGATCATCGATCACGCGGTATCGATCCGTAGGGGAGAAGCGCGTTCCGATTCCGCCGAACGTCGATTTTCTCGACGCGTCCAGCGGATTCATTGACTTTCAGGGCAGAACGAGAGGGTCCCGACGACGGAGAACAAAACCTTTGATCGATTCTCTGGCCGAGGACATTTCTCGATCGGTCGCGATCACGGTTTCCATCGAATCGCGGCGGTTCTCGCGCCTTTGTAGCCGCGCGCGACCGCTGTCGCCGCAAAACGAAGACGTTCCTTCTCTCCGGTGACACGAGACCGACTCCTCGACTCGTTCGGTTTCAGTTTCTGTTCGAGTCGGCCCTCGCCTCGGCTCGGCTCGACAGGCGATCGACGCGTCGCGTCGTCGCGGCACGCGCGACCGAACGACCAAGCGATCGAGCGAGCGAACAGCCGCAAGCACAAGAAGCGCAATCTTTTCGGCGAGATCGGTTCGTACCGGTGCGCGGTGGCGGCGACGGCTACAACTCCGACTTCAGCTCCGTTCCCGGCGTCAGTCCCAGTCCCAGTCCCAGTCACGGACCCCGTTGGGCAGGGCCTGCCTCGTAAAGTTTTTTTCTGCCGATCCGCGAATCGGCAGGCCCGCTGCGTTCGACGATACGTCATTTCTTGGCAGATCGGCCTGATCCTCCGATCGATATTAACGCGTCCTGTCACGCGAAGAATGCGTCGACGCGTCTCTATTTCTTTTTCTCCGGCGAGCCGCAGCCACCACCCTTTCTCCTCTCGGTTTTTTCCTTCTCGATCGGTTCTCCCCCCTCTCCCGTCATCGAGACACACCGCACCGCGAGGCGATTCACGAGCGTGATCGCGCACGATTGACGGCAGCTCGCGAAAGATTTATCGACCGGTTCCTCGCCACTCGCCGGTGGTGACGAGGTGCTCTGTTATTGTTTCATATCGTATCCAACCTCGGAGTAAACGCGTGAGTACGCGAGTACGCGAGTCGAATCCTGATCGAGAACGATATCGTCTCGATTCGTCGTGGAAACTAGTGCCTCTCGGTCTCGGCGCGGTCTCGGCGCTCTCAACGCTCTCGGCGCTCTCAGCGCTCTCAGCGTCTTTCCTCGCCGACTGTCCGGGATTAATTAATATTAGTAACACCGGGGGAGGCCGTAATTAATTACCGTACCGGGTCAGCCATTCATCTTAATACTTGCGCGCTATGCGTCCCCTGGCATTCGCTCGTTTGTTCGCCCGGGCCAGATAATGATCGCGACCTAATGAAAACATTATGTTCGCCGATGGTCCTACGCTGCTCGCCGGGACCACTCGACTCGAATATTATTTGCGGTTGTAAACTTTCGCAAAGGACTATCGCGACTAATCGCTGTCGCCCAGTCGCCGGCAACCGCTGGCTCCGAAAGAATATTTCAGGCGTTGCGCGACAGGCTCGATAACTTATATTAAATGCGTCGTAACAGCTTCAATTATTCACCCGATATTTCCTTTCTTTCTTCTTTTTCGAAAGTAATACCTTTCGACGTGTATTTTGTTCAACGACATCTCCTATACGGCACGTACTCGCTCGTTGCACGAAAACTTGACCGGAATTTCAGGCGAGATCCGCGGTTTTTGCAGTCCAATCGATCGCATAAGAAGCGGCGAGCAATGTGTACATAGAACAACGTAAAGAAACAAATTACCATTTTAACCGGACTAACGTGAATCGCTACCATTTGTTCCGCAATTTGTCTTCGTCGTTAAAATGTTTGTAACACCTTTCATCGAAGGCAACGTACCTTCTCTGTGACATGTAAAAACGATTCGGTAAAGGAACATCATGGACACCCTGAATATTATGCTAGGTTGTATAATTTTAACCTTCAGTTACTCGAACACCACTTTCCGTATAATTGGTTACACATGGAACTTCATACGATCCAGCATAAATACATTTTTATTCAATAAAATAACTACTTTGATACAAAATATTTGCTAGTGGATTCAACACCTTTGTGTATGCTTGAAACCCTAATCTAAAGTTTCGAGGTTGTAAGTACACCATGCGAGTAATTAAGAGTTAAATGGCAGCGTGCATAAAATTAATTTAATTATAATCGTGTAAACTCCGGGATCGTGGACGTCACTTATGTGCAACAGCGGTAGCGAGCGCGTTAAAGATCGGGCATTTGATTTCTGGAGTGCAACGAGCGAGTATCTACTGTACCACGAATTACCAGATTTGGTCGCCAGATTTTAGGTCTCCCGTCGACCAAGTAGCAAGCTTTTAGAGACTAATTACGTTTGCCGATAGCTACCGTGCGGTATTTCTCGGTTTGCTCCCTCGCTGGACGAAAGCGGACTGCGGCAACTCAGGTGTGAAGCGTTATCCACGATTACAAGAGATTCACAGGCGCTTCTTGTTTCTCCGATTCGTTCTGTTCTCAGGATCCTCTCTTTTTTTCCAGGGCCCCGGAGAGCCCCGGTGCTTCGGAGTCCTGGGGTCTCGGTGGGGGCCCTGGGGCGTCGGGAACCCGAAGCGGTAGTAACTCGTATCGATCACGTCCGTGAGGTTATTATGCCAGCCGTTTGTCCGGCAATAAATACATAAATGTTTGCCCATAACAGAAGGGATAATTCGGCGTGTAAGCCCCATGGGTGGCGTGCTCCAGGTACTCCTCGGTTCTTGGTCGGAGGCCTGAGCGGGGTTGCCTCGCAGGTAGAGGCCAAGCACGGCACGCGTTTTCTTTCTCGTCGAAGCGATCCGTGCCCTGAACCTTGCCTCCCAGAGTCACACGTTCGGCGTAACGTATTTATTAACTCGAGCGCAACGTTGCTCGGGAACGAGAAAAAGAGAAAGGGAGACGGAGAGAAAGAGAAAAGCGACAGAGGTAGAGGTACGCGGGAAGATGGTAAGAAACGGGCATCGAACGAAAGCGAAAAAGTTCTCTTTCTTCTCCGTTGGCCGGAGCTCCATGGCGAATCTCTCCATCCGCGAACGCCTGGACGTTTTCGCAGAACCGAGTGTTTCTCGCGACGTTTCCGGTTTCCGGCGGATCGTTCGCGCGAAGCCGTTCGGTTTTTGCGAGATCGCCGGCGCCGCGGGAAAATCACGGAACGGAGATCGTTCGTTCCGGAATATCAGGCCGATCCGGCAGTTTTGCGGCGTTTACGTGCCGGCATTTGCACGCGTTCGAGACGCAACTACACCGGTGCGGCGCGGCGCGACGCGACGAAGACCAATCACAGAGAAAGGTCCGTGCAAAAACACGTTTCGAGGAAGATCACCAGAATCGTTCTCGCGTCGGTCACGAAATTCTGGCGAGATGAGGATTCGCGCGATGAGAACCGGAGGACCCAGCCCCTGACTTCGGAGGAAGAGGCGACCTTGCGACGCGCAGGATCACGCAGGAATGCGAGACCGTGAAGAATCGCTCGTGAGTCGAATGGCGTTCTCTTAATTAAGGGTGGTCGGAGGTGTGCCTCGGGGAAGCAGGTTCGTTCTTCTTCCCTCGGTCCTTGGCCGATATCTCTCGAAGAAAGCTGGCTGTCAGCCGGTCGGCGGAGAGGAGCGGAGAGGATCGGAAAGGATCGGAGAGGAAAAGAGTGGAGAGGTGAGGAGGAGAGGGCGGCGGCCAACGGGCTATGGGCAGGGGGAGGGGGAGGCAGAGGGAGTGGACAAGGGTGAGAATGGCAGCGCCTATCGTGCACCAGGCGCCACCGTGTTCACGGTTCCGCTTGGCCTACCATCGAGAAACAATAATTAGCTCTCGCGGGTCCTTTGATGTCCTCCGACGTGTTCGCACTCCGCCCAGAAATCCTCCGGTACCGGTGTCCCGGGTGGTCGTCGAGCATACCACGGTCACGCACACCGAAATCCTTCGACCGACCAACGGTGTGTACGGGGTTACACACGGTCGGAGTCCGGATCCGCCGCACCGATGGATCCATGTTCGTCGACGCTCGCGTTTTTGCATACGTCCTCCGAAAAAACTTTTGGAATTCGTAGACTTCGGGCAAGCTCCTCGGGATCGGCTCCGACCGATCAACGCTTCCGGGAAAATACCGTCGAAGAAAGATACTCGGCCAGCGGAGACTACCCTTCTTGCGCTTCCTGCGCGGAGCTTCTCCCCAGGCCTCTGACCCGCACGGATCTTTCGCGAGAGTAATCTCGAAAATAGGATGAGCAGCTTTGGCCGAACCAGGAACAGAGCCGGGATGATCCGAAACAAACGAGCCCCTTTGTTGGGCGGCCGCACCTTGCGTCTCTTTGTTATCGGTTTATACGGTTAGTTGATGAGGATGAGCGTTAACCTACATTAAGCTAATCCGTCCGCGACATGCCGTTTTCCTCGACACTGGTCGAGTTTGGTGATGGCCTCCGTGAGAGAGAAAGAGAGAGAGAGAGCAACCGCAGTCTCAGCCACCTGCAGCGAACAAGTCGTCGCCTGCGACGATGGAATTCGCAGAGAGCGTCTCGTCGCGAACTCTGGGACTCGCGGGATCTCCTGCTCCGTTCTACCGTAGATCCAATAAAAATCGATTTCACGGGAGTGCGCGGCCACTGTCGACCGTGAAATCGGATTATCCGCTTAAAGATTCGGAATTGTCTTGCGACCTGGCGGAGACTTCGCGAGCGGACCGCATACGTTGAAGCCGACAGCGAAATCAAAGGAAAGGGAAAAAGAGATGGGAATTGAAAAGGAAAAGGAAAAGGAAAAGGAAAAGGAAAAAGGGGAGGGTCCGTGCGACGACATTGTTATCGTGGAGTCAAAGGTACTGCCACCGCGTGTGCTAACCGCCGGAGAAAGGCGATCGGCGCGGCGCGCGGCGGTGCGGGGCCCGATCCTCGGGACCAAGCACGCACGGGAGACAAAATATGCGGGGTGGTCCGGTCGAGTTTGCGGCGGGCCACAGGCCGCAACTTCATTTACACCTATTCAGCCTCCTTCCTTCTGAACACGGCCTTTAGATTTACGAGCTATCTCGCTCTCGCCTGGCCTCGCCTCCCTCCAGCCGTCTCGCCTCGCCTCATCTTGCCACGGCTGTTCCACCATCTTCTTCTGTTCGCCGGCCCACCTCCTCGCCCCAACACCGCACCGGGGGCCACCGACTTCGATCGCGTCGTCCTCCGACCTTTTTGCTCGCCGAAAGCTCCCGTTACTCGAGAAAACCACCTGGCGAAAGAAGCAGCTTTAACTCGGTGAAGCTAGAAGTCGTACCAGGGTCGCGCTTTTTCGCGGTCTCGTCGCGTCTAAATCGGTACCCGGTAACCGTCGAACGGCAACCGGTAACCGATAACCGATAACCGTTTGATTTAGTGTCCGCTCATTCGAAAGGGTATCTGCTCCGCGAGCCACGCGCCAGATCCTCTCTCGGTGATAACGGAACGAACGGCGGCTGCACTTATTTTTATCTGGCGCACTCCGTGCTTCGATCGCCGACGCTTATTTTCGTCGTATCGCGTCGCAAGAGCGAGGCAGCTTCGAAGCCGAGAACCACGAAGCGACCGTTTGTTTTTGCCCCTATCCGTGGAATACGTAGCCCGAGCACCGCCTTACCGGAGAGAGCACCGGCATTAAGTCATTACCGTAAAGCGTCGACTCGATCGAGCAATCGACGGACTCGTCCGTCACGCGAAACCACCGTCTCGCTCACGGCAATCGTGCCGGCTAACGACTTATTCGGCCGTGACTCGTACGCGGCCGCCATTCTTTCGACGCGCCGATAGAAAACCGTGAAAGAAGCTATCAGCGAATTGGACCCGGCTCGGACCACGCGCGCGATTATTATCGGGTCATCAAACTCCGAAACGAAATTCCGCTTTCAGCCTCACGGTTTTACTTAGGCTCTCGGGTGCGAGCCGTGTCCTTCAGGAACTCTTCTGTCAGCGTTTCCCAAGCATCGATCCTGCTCACCTGCACAATTAAACAGTCTCGCTAGCGACGAGCGAGGTGTACGGAAACCGGTACCAGAGCGTTTGCCAACCCTCGATGAAACGGCTTACTCTCGAAAGCCTCAAAGATGACAATTAAACCTTTGAGTTCTAAACCTCGAATCTTCGATCAGTTTTCCTCCCTGTTTCGCGTTCTCGCGTTCATGCCACGTTCCTCGAGAACGCGTCGATGTAAATCATTGAAGCGCAGGCGGAAAAGCAAGGATTTTCGGAACGCGTTTTTCACCGATCCACACCGTCCGTTTCGTGGGTTCGTCGTTAAGCGATCAATTTTCAGCGAACGACGAAAGATCTCGCCGGCGAGCGAAAGAACACCGGCGAAAGAAGGGTCCGCGTAGCTCGGCTCGGGCATTCCGGACACATAATTGCCTGGGATTTTGCCGACCAGCGACAAACTCGAGCCCCGTCTCCTTTCCCTGCTCGAGTTTCCAACGTGGTCCGCGATCCGGAGGACTCCGAGAGCGAACGGGCACGCGCCGACAAAAACGTAATCGCGCCACGCCGCGGCGATTTACGCCGATCAATCTCCGTAAGTCTTCGCCGGGAACTCGCAGCTGCCCTGACCTCGTTCCCGAATATCCGTCTCTTTCGCCGGTCTTTTTGCGCGACGCTCGTAAATTGCGCTTTCTCGGGCATCGCGTCGCGCCGCCTAAACCTTCGCTCGACCTTTCCGATCCTCTCGCTCCTGCGAGTACTGTCAACCCTCTCGTAACGCGATTAATTTGAACCGCGTTGTAACGAACTCGGAATTACTGCAAATCAGATTAATTAGCAGCGCGTTATATTCTGCTTCGGACTAGTTTGAACTAAACAATTTGTATCACAAAGAAGCCGAGTTATAAGAGGATTGACCGTACTAAGGGGACTAGTCACGTTGCGAGCTGATCAACGTATTCCTTTGGTCCGCGAACGCGCCATTTTGCATCGACGAGCGAACCTCCGTATCGAAGGGGTTGAAACCGCAATCTGCAGTATTCGAGCGTCGCATCCGGCCGAAAGGAATAGGTTTCGCACCGGAAAACAAGATGGAGGAGCGTGAGAGCAAAGGAGAGAGAGAAGAGAGAGGTAAAAGCTTCCTAAAGCGCACAGCATCGGAAGCTGTGCGGTGCGGTTCCATGGCTACGCTGGTTCTCTGCTGCATTCCTTGCCTCGGTTCCCACACATTGACGCGTGCACGCACGCATGTGCACCTCCGCCTTTCGATTCATGCATTCTCCGGGACGCGACGTCCCTCGACGGCCCTCGACGTCGAAGAAAGGGTGGCGGCAGCGACGCGACGCGACGCGACGCGTTTCGCCGGGGAAACGGATCGAACGAGACGCACTACGCGGAGCATACCGAGGCTGCAAAGAGGAACGAGGAAGGAGATTCTTGACGGATGAATGAAAAAAAGAGAAGCGAGGAGAAGGATGCACCGAGGAGAGGTCCAGAGCGACGAACAGGGACGGAGCGCGATCGAGCGAGAACTACGGAGAGGGGAAGAGAGCGAGAGAGAAAATGAGAGAGCGACAAAGACGAGCGAGACCGCGAGGGGCGGGAAGAGAAGCGAGAGAAGGAAAGAGCGAGAGGGAAACATCCGGGATGTTTTTCAGAGAGTGGGAGAGCTTCGACGAAAGTTCCTTGCGCGATGACCACGGGGAGCGTAGTGGGGAGGCCGACAGGCGTGGCCTTGATAAGAACCGCCCGCCATTTCCCCTTGAAAGCCACGTGCTCGTCCGAGAGAAGCAGAGAGAACTTTACGAGGAGACGTCTGTTAGAACCTGCCAGATACTGTTCCCCTCGGGTCCAGCGCGTGGCGAGCCGCTCCGAGACACAGCCAGGCTCTCCGTTCTCCAATCTGTATGCTTGATACGCGATGCCAAGGTCGCCGTTGTCGAGGCTATTTCCAAAGATTCGTCGTCATTTCGTGTAAAACGTTCGAACGCAAAAGAATTCGCACGCACCTCTCCGTTCGACGCATCGCGAAGAATAGGCGCGTGGACCGATCAGCAGCGCAAGCAGGAAAAGAGAGGAGAGACCGAGAGAGACAGAAATAGAGATAGATAGAGAGAGAGAGAGAGAGAGAGAGAGAGAGAGAGAGAGAGAGAGAGAGAGAGAGAGAGAAGTCCGAGTAGGAAAGAGGAGAGTTGAGCGGAGAACGGGCGAGAGAAGAAGGGCAGAGGCTGGGCGACGAGAGGCGGAGCGAGATCCGATCGATCTTGGGGGAGTCGCGCGATCTTCGTGGACGCGGATGACAGGAATCGGAGGACCTTAGAACGGAGGCGAAAGAAAAGAGGAACGGACGGTGAAGAGGGAAGAACGAGCGAGAAAAGGGAAAAGACGAGGAAAAGGGAACGGAGAGGAGGAGGTGTGTGCGGAGAGACAGGATCGGGAAGAGGAAGAGAGAACGGCGAGGACCGTGGTACGTCGAGACCGGTCGGGAAAGAGGCAAAGAGGGAGGTAGGGGGAGGCGGTGACGGTGGTGAGGTGGTGCTTGGCGAGCGAGCAAGGAGAGACGCAAGGAGAGACGCAAGGAGCGGAGGACTTCGTGGGGTGGAGAGGGGAGAAGGTTTCGGTCTCTCTCTCTGAAGAGAGATCGGCTCTTCCGCGGACGAGCGCGTGCAGTCGCTAACCGAGGCCTATACTTGTCCGTCGAAGGGTATTGGTTCTCGAATCGCGGTGCCGTACCCCCCGAGTCGCGAACGAAAGAAAAGGAAACGACCAAGACTCTTTGACTCCCCTTGGCGGGCGTTCTTCTCGCGGGTCGACGTTCGTTCGCTCGCTCCGCCGGTTGTTCGTCCGTTCGTTCGATCGGTCGATCGATCGCGCGCGCGCGCCCGTGCGCAGCACGCAGCTCTTCTCTCGTTGGCTCTCTCGATACGAGGAGCGATAGCGCACCGGTTGCTGGCTGCTGTTGCCGTTGCTGTTGCTGTTGCCGATTTTGAAACGTATTCTCGCCGCGAGTAAACCAGAGAGCAGAAAACGGAAATCGGGACGGGACGGGACGGGACGCGACGCGACGCGACGGGAGACGACACAGCGCAACAAGGCAAAACGGAACGGAACGGAACGGGCCGAAACGTGTGCTCGGGACGGCAGCGACTACCGATTTCAGGGCTCGAAGCAACTCCATTATTATCCGGGCCGACAGGCCAACAGAAAGCTTCGAGGAGGGTTGCCAGGTATCCTGGCGGCGGCTGCACCGTGCCTCTCCCACCACCTCTGATTCGGCGAGATCTCAGCAAGGGTGACACCCACCCCTCGAAAAAAGCCCTTTGGGGGGTGAGTTTCCGTGAGGCTCTCGACGTCGTCCGCTACCAACTACAGTCACTCAACTGTCGGACTGTCGGCATTACGGTTCTTGCGGCCGAACTCTCCAGCTTTGACAGCTGACTGCCCTCCGCTCTCCGCTCGGCTACTCGGCTACTCGGCTACTCGGCTACTCGGCTGCTCGACTACAAGACCGCTCGACTACAAGACCGCTCGACTGCTTCGACTCTGGACGAGGGGGCACCGCACCGCACGTTCGTTTCTTACTCGCCGGGATTCCCCAAGCAAACGGCCACGCGACTGTCCTCGGCGATGATTTAAAAGCACCCGCACGACCCGTCCGTCCGTCCACGGTGATCCACTCCGGGCTGTGTTTCCTCGAACGTAAACGCGACTACGAACACGAAACTCGTCCTCCAACAGTCGCGTCGACAAACGGTTTGGAACCGACGACAGCGACGTCTCGTTGAGTGCGCGATCTCCGGCCGCCGACAGTAACCTGTGATGTTCCTAATTCGGTGAGTGACACGTCTGGTGCATGGTGTTTCGCCGAGTTCGAACGAGACCGATCACGATCATCCCGGACACGTCTCGCGCCACAAGGAAGATGAGGCTCTGGGTGATCATCGGCGCCCTTGCGGTGGCGATCCATGCCTGCATCGCCGAGATCACCAGGAACAAGAACCGCGGACGAGGATCCATGTGGTGGTGAGTCGATCGCAACGTACGATCTTTTCCATTTACTAACGCGACGCCCACGTAGATTCGCCGATTCTCCCCGGATGGAACCTGTAATCGACCTTTCACAGTTTAATTGCACCGTGCGCGCGCTAACACCTGTCCCGCGAATCTTTCGTAGAGAGATCGGTGGCACCGACAATCGGTCGCGCGGGTGACGGGCGTGCGCGCGAGCGAGCGAGCGAGCGGGCGCCTTCTTATTACTCCATTAATCATAAATCGCGGCGCGTGCATAAGTCTTGATCGGCCGAATGATTTCTCGTAGGAACAAGAAAACGTTGGATGGACGTTAGATAATGGCTAACTTCATTAGCCGGGTAATAAATAATGCTCGCTGTACACGATCGAGCAAGTATGTGCTCGCTTGCGCGCGCGCGCGCGCTGTCCCACCGGCTATACATGCAGGATAGGCTAGACGGACCGGACCAACGGACACGTTTACAACCGAAAGAGATAGTCACGGAAATATCCACATAACGATAAACCACCGGCGATAAATCAGCCGTTGCTCGGCCGCTTTTCCAGCCTCGAGAGTTGATTTAAGACACGGCCACGCGCAGGTAATTATTGCCTACGAATTAATTAATCTAATACGTCGGTAAATTCGCGTGGACGTGTGCACGCGCGCACGGTGGACAAAACCAGCCACCTGGATTTCGCAGTCGGGAGTAATTTATCGCGGCTCTCCACGGCGAAAGGCGGATTGACTTTTCGGTGGATTTACGTCGGCGAGCGGCCCGTCCGGTCGCGTTCCCAAAATAGACGTATCGCGCGCGGATCAACGATATATTTCGCGGTAACAGGGGAATCGCTAATCGATTCCTGCCAACGAGAAGCGGCGCCGATTCTGGGTGGTCCCGTCGTGCTTAGATCGCGACCCGATACAAACGTCGCCCGCTGCAAAGGAAAACGGAACCGGCACGCGGCGATTCGTTAAACCGCTACCGTACGCTCCTTCTACTCGAAACCGATCGTTCATCGACCATGTCGACGTCGCTCGTACGTTCGTTCCTTGGCTAACGAGTTTCCATACAGTATTTTGTCAGTCGTCACACGGCGCCGAACAATCCTTTCGAAAGGACATAGATTCTGCAACTGGTATTGCGGAATATCGTCGTTGCATCATCCTCGGGCGAGACACGTCGATTTCTTGCGTCGTCCTTCGAGGGCTAATTAGAATCTCTCTTTTCCCTGAATCGAATCCACTCCCTACAATTTTCCTATCGGCGAATTGAAAATCATAAAAACCGCGACAAAAACCGGTGGCTTCGATCGGACAGGATTTATCGCGTTCGTTCGCCATCGGAAACGAGGTGTGTAGCTATAGGTCGTGCCCGAGAAGCACCGAGACGAGCAGAGCAAGTCGGTCGACCGATTGAAAAAGACATCGACGATTCAGCTCGGACTCGTGACATCCCGGAGCAGGTTGAAGCCGATGTCGTCTCGAACGCGACAGATCGCTTGCTTCAACGGCAGCTCCGGGGGAAGAATGATCGGATCGTTTCGGAGCACTTCATGCAATTTCAATGCAATCTGTAATTCCATGCAGATCTTAGTCTAGTCTTTCAATTATTTCGGTGGTCCGAGAACGCGTGGACGTGTTACAAAAGGGGAGCACGGGACGAGGGGACGAAAACTTAAGGGTGCGTTCATTTTGGAGCACGATTAACGATCGAAGCGATGTAAAAATACACTCTATTGTTTTACAATACGCTCTTTAGATAAGCAGCGATACGGAGCGCCGAGAATCAAATTGTATTAATTCCTTTTCGGTGTTAGCGCTGTTTTTATCGCTGACTGGTAACTTTATTACGGGCGTAAATAGAGAAATTAATAAGCGAATAAAACGGTGCTATTATTATTAATACACCGCTATAAATATACACGAAGGAAAGATATTTTCGAGTGTTTTATCGCCGCTCTGATCGACGGTTTTATAGCTTCTATCGCAGCTCCAACATAAACGTACCCTAACCGGTCCGAAGCGGCGTTTGTTTATGGGCATCGGTTATCGAGCGCATCGTCGTGCGAACAATTCGTGATTCGTCGCGGGATCCGTCAAGGACGCAAATGAATCGACGAAGCGAGATGGAACAACGCGCGATGACGCCATGAAATCGACGCGCGGCATCGAGCAATTATGGCAGCGATCCGAAGAGCGGTGATAGGCGCGGATTTCGGCGAAGAAGATACGATCGCTTCGTCGATTGCTTAGCGCTGGTTGCGTGTTCGTTGACGGTTTAACGGTTTGACAGGGCCGTGTATGGTGATTTGGTTTATTTAGACGAGGCGCGCCGATAGTGTCAACGAGAAAGCTCGGCAGGCTTTTCGCGGTGGCGTATCCCATCCGGGTTCTCGTCTGTCCGTTCGTTTGTCTGTCTGTCTGTCTGTCTGTCTGTCTGTCTGCCAGCCAGCCAGCCAGCTTGCCAGTCTCTGGTAGACATCAAGAAAGTCGTTGACAACGGAGCGACGACGGAGTCGCAACGACGCCGATTAGCTGTTTACCAAGGACGGCGATGAGTGATTCGACCCTAGCTCTCGCGTTACACGCGGCTGCTACACTACCCTCCAAAAATCTCGGACATTTTATAGGCTATAAACTGCTTTTTCTCTCAACTATGCCCTCGTCCCGGAGAGGACGCGAACGCGGTTCTCGAACGGTTCGAATCTATAATAGAATGCTGCGTCGCCGCGAGCGAACTCGAAACTTTTGAGCGTCGAGGTACTTCGGGAACGGAGCGCGTTCTACTCGGCCAGGAAAAATAATTAAACGTTTTCTGTTTTATTTTTTTCTGTTTTTACTGTTCACTCGGCAGGAGCACGGATCGGTGTATCGGAGAGGCATCGTTGGAGCGGTTGTTTGTCACGCGCGCGATCTGCTCTTAGAACGATCGTAAATAGCGGATACTGGTACCGCGGGTCGCGAAGATATCGAAGCGACGGGTTTTTGGTTTGGGACGATGCGCGCGAGACCTTCCTCTAAAAGTTTGCACGTTCTTCCCACGAGGGGACGCGAGCAGAACGGTCTTAAACGTTTTTCTGCGCGACGCTCGATCGATCGAGACGCGAATTCTTTCGCAGGCTGGACTCGACTCGCGCGGCAGCTTGATTTATATATACTCAGGCTACCGTTGACCGAAACTGTTGAACCAGTTTCGTCTTTCGAACTAATCCTTCACCGCGCTCCTCCTCTTGATCCTCCCTTCCCGGCGTCGTCGTCATCTTCGTCGTCGTCGTCGATTCCCTTTTCTTTTCCCGTGCTCTCTGTCTCCTCGTCTCTCCTCGTCTCTCCTCAAGTGTCCGAGGAGTGTCGTTTTTACGCGCGAACGAAATTAGCGTCGAACGGACGCTCGATAAATACCGATCGCGCGATTGCTCCGAAAGGGATCTCTTCCTGGACACTCTCTCCCCAACCCTTCCGAATCAGCTGATCCATGAAAAACGCGTATATACGATTTATTTCTCTTCTTTGCGAGAGCTTGTACGTTTCGTAGGAAAGATAACGTTTTCTTTTTGCTCAGGGGAATCGCCAAGGCGGGAGAGCCGAACAATTTTTTGCCAATGTCGCCGGCGTCTTTACACATGGATCCCACGGTGTATGCGACCTTGAGGAGAAAGCAGAGGCGACTGGCCAGGGAAAACCCAGGGGTGCTAATGGCAGTGGCAAGGGGCGCGAACCAGGCAATCGCCGAGTGCCAACACCAATTTCGCAACCGCCGATGGAACTGCTCCACGAAGAATTTCCTCCGTGGGAAAAATCTGTTCGGCAAGATCGTCGACAGAGGTGAGCAAACACAACAAGTTAGAATTTTCCTTTCTATTCCGCAGCGGCCTCTCTTTTCGCCGGTGCTCTTCGACGACTCGCGTTAGAGCGGCACGGTGCAACGGCGGCGGATCGAATTCAATCATCGTTCGTAGAATTACGCGATCACCACCGCTAATTGGAAGTCTGCCCGGGGAAAGCGTTCAATTTCTTGCGAGCGAGCGAGCGTTGCTCTCGGAATCGTTGCATATTTCTTTTTCTCTCGCCACGACCATCCGAATGATTGCCGACTGTACGCTATACGACACACGTAGAAATAAAGGACCACGAAGTGGACTCGTTTCGTGTCCAAAAAACGAGCCATTGTCCGACAACCGGTATTCTCGATAGAGATTTACAGGAGACGAGTTTCGGTGGAAACGGAGACGAGGAGAACCTCGCTCGCGATACAAGTAGGAGGATGAGGAGAAGGTGGAGTAGGAGTAGAAGTAGGATGGGGAGAAGGAGGAGGAAGAAGAAGGAGAAGAAGAAGAAGAAGAAGAAGGTGTGACGGGAAGAGAAGGATGGTTCCGCGATCGTCTAAATTGTATCCGACAAATCCGTCGACGGTGATATCGCGCGAGAATGCCTGGACACGTACGTGCCGTCGCGTACACGACGCGACTAGACGCATCAAAGAGGGTCGTTGTCTCTTTCGATCGCCGGTACGCACGTGATCGATAATCACGACGATATCGGCGAACGGGTTGTACCTGCGGCGCACCGTGCTCGAGTTTCAACGCGGTAACATCGTTAGTCGATCGATTGGTGAAGCACCGTAGAAAACTAACCCTTTGGCCGCATAATTAAAGTACCGGTAACCGGATTACGGTTAGTTAGCCGTACACGATAATTTCGCGAGGCATAAATGACGAAGGCGACCAGAACTGCGGCTTTTTTCGAATTTCGCAAACTGCCACGGATTCGCGGACAGTGTCGAAGACAGCGACACGGACGATAGGGTGTCGGTGCTCGAAGGGTTGCAACCGAGACAGGGGACAGGGGACAGGGGACAGGGGACAGGGGACAGGGGACAGGGGACAGGGGACACGGGACAGAGGACAGGGGGACGAGGATCGCCGCGCCACTGCGCCGAGGAGGATGAGGGGGTCGAAAGGGGCGTGCCCTTGCTCCGAAGACCCCGGGCACGTGCCCTCACCGACCAGATGTATGTTTTGCAACCTGATAATGGACCTTCTTGTACCAGTTCTGGCTCCCCTGCGGCTCTTTTAGATCTCGTCGAGGCGATTGTAAGCCGAGCTTTTTCGCTCGGCCCGCTGCTCCCACCCCACGATCGCATCCAGTGTCCCCATATGGCCACTTATCGCGCTAGTAAAACCGAAAAAAGAGGCACGGGTTACAAAATAGCAGAGATCGCGTGCACGAGCGCGCGCGCGCGCGCGCGAGTAAAAGAGCGTAACCCTTTCGCGACGCAACGCCGCGCCGTAAATCGAGGGGTTGATCTTCGCGCCCCCATGTCGGAGCGTAATAGATTTTCCCCGTAGAACACGATGAAATCAGGGGATCGGAGAATAGACCGTGAAACGTCTAATAGTCGCAGATGCCACCATAACGGTGGCCTTATTAGCAACCTCGAGTCCCCTTCGACAATGTTGCGTCGCATTTGCAAACAACGAACGAGCGAACACCCTCGAGTCTTTGTCGTGTGTCCCGGTGAAAATTGAGCCGTAAACGGATTCGTCGTTCCTCTCGGCCGGCAACGAGGCCTCGACCTTTCACCCTTTGCGATTCTCTCGCCGAGAGTAGGGGACCGGTTTCTTCGTTTGTCCCAGGTTTGTTCTCTCGTTCTCAGCGACCGTATCGTTTGTCATCGAACCGATCTCTCCGAGATTAGATCTGAACGAGCCTCGCCTCGGCTCGGCTCGGCTCGCGCACGCAGATCGCTATCGTCGATCCGTAACGCTCGCGCATACTCATCTGTATTTGGAGATCGAGAAGGGGATCGCGGTGACTGGTTGTCGCGCGTCGGCCTAAACGGTCGTTTCCGGATTATCCTCGGTGTTGCACACGTCGTCCCTTCCAAGCCACAAATAATCTTCGGTCCTCGGCATTCGTGCTCCACGCGCAATTACGTCGCGTTCCACGAAGATACATCCCTTGGGTAAAGGATGGCCGGAAGGATCCGAATGTTTCGCGGGCTCGTGTCCGAGCTCCGAAAGCGGCGCGATACTTTTGGAGGCGTTTGTACTCGATATTATAGCTGGTAGTGAGTAGGTTTGCGGCCTGTAATCATTTCGCCGCCAAGAGCCACCTACCGCATCGGTGTTCTACCCTCGGTTTCGCTCGTTCTCCTCTCCTCTTCTTTCGTTCGCCGGTTCTCGGCGCCTGCGAAGCGCGCCTCACGCCTCGCGCCACGCGAGCCTCGAACGCCTGAAAGCCTCGAACCCTGGAAGCCTGGAACCTGAGCCGTAGCCTAATTGCTCGGTAAACTGCGAGTCCCGCGAGAGAGCCTCCGTGCGGCTCGCGTTTTCCGCCGATTTCACGAATCTACGGAACCGCGGGAACCAGTTGCCACGATCGGAAACGGCCCGACGTTTATTCCATCGCGATATCGATTCCCCCTGTATTTAGAAATTCGAGATTCGTGACTTTCGAATCGCTGTTACTCTTCCGCGTTAGAAAGGAATAATAAAAAGCGTTGCAGCTGGCGCGGTGCCGCGAAAGTACAGTGGAACCCTCGAACACGTTTCGCATTCGGCCAGACGGCTCGGTTGCATCGAGACAAATAAAGTGATCGCATCGTCGCACGAAAATACCAAAATCAATTGAACAACCTGTGTGTGCGATCGAACGTGGACGATCCCTCGTTCGTCTGAATGCGATCGAGCCGTCTGACCGAGTTCGTTGTTGGAAGAGCGGATCGGACGCATTCATCGGTTAGACGACTATTATGTGTCACGTGCGATCAAAAATTGCATCCGGTATAACGCACCCTAAGCAATCGAGTCGGGGGCGGTTCGCGTACAACACTGTTGTATTCGGTTAACTACTTCATCGTTGCTCAAGGAAATATACAAGTACGCACGACGGGAGTTAAACGAAACGAATCTCGAAGGAAATGACACTTTTAAAAATACAAAATACTTTATTTATAACGAAGCGTGTCGTATCTGAACCTGCGAGACACGAACTATGATCGTTCTTTTACGATACGTGCTCGTGGCTGTTCCATTATCCGAACACTCGCGTTCTCGCGATTCGCACGACGAATCTATGCTCGAATTTCGGAGATGAGATCGGTGGAGCCGAAAGTTTAGCGCTCGGTTGTTAACAACGAAGGTCGGTCAGCGCGTAAATAAATAAATGAATAAATAAATTGGATCGATAGTGGAGCAGCGTGGCGCGGGTCGCGTCTTATACGGAGACCCGGTCCAGGGTTTTTGCGACGGCGTTACGCCGCCATAAATCGCGGCCTATGATGGGCTACATGTGTCGACGGCACGCCACGATTTCTTGCGAAAACGTGAGCCGCGAGCCAATGGGCCGGCCCCCGACCATCGGTACTCCGTGATTTTTACATCTTGTTTGCTTCCACGGTCTGGACGCACGAGTTCCCGCGGTACAGAGGCTGGCCTATATGGCGGTCGCGTTTTCGCGCCCCCCAGCCCCCTCGCGCGAATCACGGAACCGCTCTCGCATTCGAACGACACGAGCTGGTCGATGCAGTTTTTCGTGGATCGATGTCGTTGCTGGTCGCACGACTCTCTCTCTCTTTCTCGCTCTATTTCTCGCTCTCTTCCTCTCTCTCTCTCTCTCTCTCTCTCTCGCCGTGCCGGTCGCGAGATTCTCTCTCGTTTCTTGGCGCTTTCGGTACGATCCTGCTCGCGGTAGCAATAATTTCCGGCGATACTATCGTCCTGGAATTTCAGCGTGGACACAAACGTCCGCCTTTGTCGCGATGTCGCTCGGCTGGATCTCGAAGCTGACGAGTCGCGCTCTCTTCTCGAGCTAGGTATCGCCGGATCGCGTTCCCTGTGTTCTCAAAGTCTTATCTCGCAGCAAGCGCGAACCGTTTCCTCTTGGTTCCCAGTCTCGAAAGAAACGCCGAGCGTTTTGCCCGGGCCGAACAGAAACAGGTACGTGAGCGTCTCGTCCGTTCTCTCGACCATCCTAGGAATTTCCATCGATGATGTTTGTCCTGCGGTAACCAGACTACGGTCTACACCTTGCTCGCGCTGTTTGCACGGGCCGATAAACCGAACGTCAAACCGTTTATCACGCGCCGAAAGTCGAAGTCCGGGGTAGAACGCGCGCCACTCGACCGCGCGAACAAACAACCGATCTCCACGAGATTATCGAGCGTACGGTTTCTTTCTCCGGTACTCCACGTCCTCTCTCGATAACGATTTTTTACCTTCGGAATCGTCCTAGCGCTTATCTCGGCCGTTCGACGATCGTAAAGCCCTCGGCTTCGGAGAAAAGATCTCGGCAAGAAAAAGTCGCGCCAGGTGTGTACCGAGAACAGGAAAAAGACTCGGTCGGTCTCTCTTTCTCGCCGGAACGGTCTGTTTTCGCGAGAAAAACTCCCACCGGCCGTGTAATCCTCTCGGTCATGCCAGTTCGGGGGGATGATGAGGAATAATATGTATCCGGGACCGATGAAGCTTCGTTTCGACCAGACAGGTCAACGTTTCACGGTGGAACGGCGTAAATCTTGGATCCCCGGATCGAAGCGAGCCCCCCTCCGTTCCGGAAGCCTGGAAGGGACTCGTCTTCACCTCGGACGACTCGGGGATTAGGGAAAATCGTTTCTTTCTTTCCACTCGTCTCGTCTTCGGGTGCCTTGCGCCTTTCTTCCGTCGACGCGCCGTGAAGGCTCCCTGCGAGCGTGCGCACGCAAACCGGGCCCACCGAGGCTGCCGAGGCGCGCGGAAAACACTCGTGACGAATCCAGGATCTCGCTTCGAAATTGGACAAGGTCGATTATCTCCCTCAGCTACCGAGAGCCGTTTGACGTCTCATTTTTCGTACACCGAAGGTTTTTCCCGCCTGTGCCACGTTTTTACCGTCCACGAAAATATCGTTGCCGGTCGTGTCCCAAGGTACAGTCTTCCTCCCTCTCTCTTCTTCGAGTCTACGACTCAACGACCTCTCCTAAGCCATTCCTCGAACATGGACGTCTCGATACCGGTCGACAAACCGACGCAACGCATCGGAGATAAGGCGACGTTATCTGCGGAGCGATAAACGCGGCAATTTGCGAAACGGCCCCTCCCCCTTGTGACTCGATAGTTCTCTCGGCAGGTCGCAAAGGTGCCGGCAGGCACCTGCGCCTTATGCAGATAAGGTCGAGGTGCCTCTCGGGTCAGCCCACTCGGGGTTAAGGTCGCGCTTCCTCTCTCCTCTCCCTCCTCTCCGACGTTCTGTCTTCGTTCCTGTTTCTTTGCTCCTCGTTGGTTGCACGGGCCGTAGCGGGTTCCTTCGACACCTGCACCCTCGCAGGTAGTCCACGCCGAAGGATTGAGACGTTCTCTGCGATCACCGTTCGCTCGCTCGCTTGCCTGCTCGCTTGCTCGCTCGCTCGCTCGCTCGTTCACCTCCCACGATACCGAACGCCGAGAAAGTTTTGTCCAGTAGCGAGCGGATCCGCGATCTCTGCGTATCCTCGAATATTTGCTCGATCGATCGATCGTAGAAATGTCCCGCGCAGCAAGGATTCAGGTTAACGGTCTGATTGCAGGTTGTAGGGAGACCGCGTTCATCTATGCGATCACGAGCGCCGCGGTGACTCATAGCATCGCCAGAGCGTGCAGCGAGGGCAGCATCCAGTCGTGCTCCTGCGACTATACTCATCAGTCGCGAGCGCCTTCCGGTTCTCGGGACTGGGAATGGGGTGGCTGCTCGGACAACATTGGATACGGCTTCAAGTTCTCCCGCGAGTTCGTCGATACGGGCGAACGCGGCCGAAACCTCCGCGAGAAGATGAATCTTCACAACAACGAAGCCGGCAGAGCGGTAAGTGTCGCCTCCTCGGAGGTTCGAAGCTTTCACGGCTCGGCAATAAAGCCGAGCATAAACTGTATAAACAGTTCCCACTGTTCAGGCTTTTGGGTGGAACCGCCGCAACGTTTCGCAAGTATTGCGGCTAGCTTCGGCAGGGGGTCGAAGACAATTCGAAAATAATTCCTCCAGGACACGGCTTACACCCGAAAGCCTTGACATTTTACTTACCGGCAATTTTCAATGGTCTTTTCAAAGTAGCGGATCTACAGTTGAGAATTTTTTAATACATCGTTCGAAAGTGACGGTAACTTCATTTATGGTTCAATAATTTTTTAAAACTAATGTGGTGCAACAACTTCTTCTGAAAGGCCTATTTAACGGCTCAGTCATTAAAAAGCCTATTAATAGGCTTCCGGCAAGCGAAGTGTCAACAGTGAGAACTGGCGCCTTCTCGTTTCTTCAACGAGAGAGAGAGAGAAAGAGGGAGGGTAGATGGGAAAGGGACAAGAGTCGCATTGGACATTTTGTTTTTCGCAGCACGTGTCCTCGGAGATGAGACAGGACTGCAAGTGCCACGGCATGTCCGGTTCTTGCACCGTCAAGACCTGTTGGATGAGGTTGCCGAACTTCCGCGTGGTCGGCGACAATCTGAAGGATCGGTTCGACGGTGCGTCCAGGGTGATGGTGAGCAACGCGGACCGTGTGCGCGGCAATGGGAACGCGATAGCCAGCAACTCGGCGAGCAACTCGGTGCACGGCCACCGGGAAGGTTTGGGTCGCCGACACCGGTACAATTTCCAGCTGAAACCGTACAACCCGGAGCACAAGCCGCCCGGGCCGAAAGACCTCGTCTACCTGGAACCGTCGCCGCCGTTCTGCGAGAAGAACCCGAAGCTGGGTATCCTCGGGACCCACGGTAGACAGTGCAACGACACCAGCATGGGCGTTGACGGCTGCGACCTGATGTGCTGCGGCAGGGGCTACAAGACCCAGGAGGTGACGGTGGTCGAGAGGTGCGCCTGCACCTTCCACTGGTGTTGCGAGGTCAAGTGCCAGCTCTGCAGAATCAAGAAGACGATACACACGTGCTACTAGGTCCGCCACGACGGCCGCCCTCTATCCCCCTACTCCACGAAGAGACTACCTCCTTCCCGGCGAAGGACGTTCTCGTAGTCTCTCGCGCACAACCCTCCCCATTGTCCGGGACAAGCTGGTCCAGGTGATCCTACCGCGAAACCCTGCGAGCCATGCGACCAGCCGTCGAGCCGTGTCGCGTGGCGGAGCCTTCGGCCGACCGGGGAGCTCTCCTCTCCCAGTATTACGCGAAACTATCGACGAACCGCTATCACGGTTCTTTTTTCTCTCATGTATTTATTACGACGTTCCACGGACACGTACTGACGATCGAAGCGATGGGGAGCGTCCAGGGCTCGCGGTTTCATCCGCCAAGGCGAAACTTTTACGTCGATTTCGCCGATCGGCTCTCGCCGATCCTCCCGTCCGCGGCGATCCATGCTCGCTCACGAAATACCGAGCTTCGGACTCGTGCCACGCGCCCCTTTTCTCACGAATGCGCGCGCGGGGCGTACTAGACTCGTTATTTATTCCGGTCTTCGGGACCGCGTGCTTGTATATACGTATACATAGAGTACGGCTATATAAATGAAGATATAAATATAAATACAAAAACGTAAATATATATGATGAATGTAAAAATCTATATGTATATTTTTTAGGACCGCGTTCGTGAAATAATCGCGCTAGAAGGCCTCGTTGTACATACATAATCGACGTTCTCGGGACGAAGAGCCGACACGATCTGCGCGCGAGCGGATAAATTATTTTTGTACGTCTCCCAGCCCCGTTCCCCTCGGCGCGGACACCCCGTGTCCGTTGACGATCGCGCGGCGTTGTATTCTAGGTTTAGAAAAAAAAAACCGTTTAGACCAGTGTTAGCCCAGACAATTTTTACACCCGAGAAAACGGTGACTAAGATACGCATTTGTACGCACAATAGGACGACGAGTCCCGATCCTGCTCTTTTTTGTAATTTACACGGGACGGAACGTGTAAGTGGAAAAAATATGGAAAGCGAATAAAGGTGCATTCGAGTTGAAACTTGACGAGTTATGGAAGCGTGTGTTGTACCCTCTCCCGATTTTCCGCGCGGAGACGAGCGAGAGCGTACTCGCGCTCGTACTCGCGCGGAATCCCTCTCCCCGCGCGAAATATAGTCGACTGGTTCTCCGGAGTCGGACGACTTCATAACTCCTCGCCGGGCGAATATCGTGGGAGGCCCGTGCCCCGAAGAAGACTGGTTCGACTCTCCTCTTGCTCCCTCCCTGGCGGCAGCCTCTCGTTCCCCATGCGTTCCCCATCCGTATCCCATCTCTTCGTGTCCCCTCTTCTCTCCGCCCGACCTTCCTCCCCCGCGGCCGTTTCCCATCGTGTTCCATCCTCCTACGTTTCTACCTTGTTTCGTTTCTCGTTGGCCGCGCGCTGCTGCACGCGATGATAACGAACGCAGGAATCCCGCAGGAATCTCTGTACGGGATAAAAGGATTCTGACCGCATACGAACAGGCATCCGCGCTAATGGTTCCGACACTCCCGCCGCCCCTGCCCCCCGCTTCTCTTGCTCCTTTTTCCCTCGCATTGCCCCGTCGCTTTCTTTCGGCTCCATGCTCGTCCTCCTCGTCCCTCCCCGTTCTAACGATCGGTATTTCCACTCGTACGCGAGACTCCGAGACCGCCGAAGCCGAGGAACCGAGGAACCGAGAACCGGAGAGCCAGAGAACCAGCGAAGCAGCGGAGCTGAGCCAGGCGAGAGAAGCCGAAGCGGTCGAGGCTCGATTGTCGACGTTCGATCGATTCCGAGTCGAACTCGCAACGCGCGAGACCCCGAGAGAGCACTCTCGAAGGAATCGGGTGGCACCGAGAGAAGGGTAGTAGGTTCGTCGCGATACTAAAACAAATTCTTGGTGCGCGAGGGGCTTCCAGCGTGTCCCGGCAGACAAGAATCTTGGGCAGCCGGGCCACTTCTCACGGCGGCCCCTTTGATCTCGGCCGACCACCCCCTCGTCTCCATCACGGTCACTCGAGCAACGGCTGCGGACGCGGAGCTCTCTGGCCCCCGGTTGCTCCGGCTTCGAGCTCCGGCTCCGGCAGCTCGGCTTTTTACCCGTTGCGCTCTCGCTTTCGTGGCCCCTCTCGCCTCTCCCAACTTCGTGGCCCTCCGCGGACTCGCACGACCCGAGGACACCGGCGAGATACACCGGAGAATCGGGCCCGAATTCATTCGGTTTTACTATTATTACGCATGCCGTCACGCGTGCAGCTCGTTCCACGCTCCGGAATGCCCGACGGATCCCGGAGGACGCCTCCAGTTTGCCGCTAGCCGCCTCCGACCTCCGTGTACCCCGACCTTTGGAACCAGCGCGTGCCAATTTCTGTTGGCTGGATGAAAATCTCGGCCGAGCGATGATCGTTCCCGTCGCTCGGGGACCAACAAATCTCTTCCACTCCGGAGGCTCTGCGCAAAGAGAAAGAGAGCCGACCGAAATCGCGATACCAGTCTCCTCTCGGCTGTTCCGAGGCACAATGGAGAACAGGCCTTGGTGCCGTTCAACCCCCTACCCTTCGCATACAGTTTTCTTTACGGTTGCAACGAGTAGAATCTCTGTGTTTCTCTACGCTTGCTCTCAACGGCCAAGATAGTGTCTCGGCGTCTCCACGAGTATACGGTATACAAATTGTAGACAACGTTCCAACGAAACTACTTCTTTTAACAGTTCATCTGCCAGAAGCCCTTTACCTCAATAACCAGGTACCTGGGTACATCTACTTTCAGTTTCTTCTTAAAACTTCTTTAATATTTTTATTGGTCGATAGCAAAATTATCGTGGATGTTGACGTTCGTGCAACGTTAATGAATAGTGTAGGAAATTTGTATTATTTTCATATGGCGTTTCAATAATTGTGCTGTACCAAATGAAAGCTCGAAAATCTTCTTTTGCACGATAACCGCAAACGGAATTATTCGATTACGTTATTGCGGGTGAGTTGTTGGCAGTGGCGCACCGAGGATCTAATCTTGGGGGGGGGGGGGGG
>CM052202.1:11862688-11952577 GCA_028455805.1 Lasioglossum figueresi
GGGGGGGGGGGGGGACTTGGCCCCGTGGCCCCCCACTGGGTGCGCCACTGGTTGTTGGTTTATGATTGTAGGCATTAATCTCGTGGGCCATAGACTACCAGAATTTGTGGAATGAGCGCCTCTAGATAACGTGTTAATATTCAAGCCGAATTAGCTTGAGGTTTTACCGTGCAAAGAAAAGCCATTCGGGTTCGTAGGAATTCAGCTCGGCGATTGAGAGTTAGTCAACGAAAGAACGGAAGAAACGAGTAACTGTTTGCAGGTAACGGATTCCGCTTGAAATCTTCATCGCGAGTCCGACTCGATATTATGCGGCGAGGGGTTAAGCGAGAATCGGGGACGGCTCGGAAGCGGCGCGACGATCACGAAAAAACAGGCCGAGCGTGCATAAGCGGCGGCGCGGACCGGTCGTTCTCTCACGGTCTCGCGAGAGGATCCGTCTTCTTCGACGGGCTCGGTCATTATGCCGAACGAATACGAAATTCTGTCCACGAGGTTAACAATCGAGGGCCCCCGAGAGACAGGGGCTCTCGCGTTAGTCCCATCAGGGATGCCCCGCGCGCGTGATCGGCCGCGAGTCGTGTGCCGCCCAAGATCGCCTTCCCGCTGCTCGGATTTTATCGTTCTTCGTGGTTGCCACCAGCAACCCTTACACATCTCCGTGATTCGCGAGTAAAGACGCTCAGGGTCTGCCTCTTCGGAGGAAAGCGAAGGGGGTAAAAAAAGCGGGGAGAAAGGTTAAAAGTAAACGATTAAAGGAAGGACGAGGGGACAGAGAGCGGCGGGGTGAAAGAAGCCGAGGAAGTAAAAAGGAGAAGAAAGAGGAGGCGAGGGGTGGGAGAAGAAGTCCGGCGTGCTTCCTGTTGCGCTAATCTTCCACGGTCGAGAGGCCTCGTCCTCGCCAGGAATTATTTCCCGATAAAAAACGGGCGAGTAAATCAACTAATTTATCGTTTTTGCGATTGAGAGGAAGGTGGGTCGTGGACGTCTTCGCCGGGGCATACCCTCTCGGAATGGCAGGAATCCCTTTTGGCGGGTCCTGGATCTCGTCGTCCTTTCCGAGGGCCATCCGTGGGAAAGAATATCGGCTGACGTTCGAGACCACACGGTCGAATTATCGGTGTTTTGGCATGTTACAGGGTTCTTCGCCGATTCTCCGTCTCTCTCACCTTTTGGTAGCCGAATTTGCGCGTGGTCGCGCTCGCGCTCCCTTTCCAACTCTCCCTTCCTCTCTCTCTCACTCTCATTCTGTCTCTGTTTCGCTCGCGCAAGTCTCTCTCTCTCTCTCTCTCTCTCTCTCGCAAGCCGTCCGTTTACCCCCCTGTACCCCTGGGCTCTCCTCGCCGAGCCTCGACCGTCTTCCGCGGAACGAGCAAAGGGAATCTCCTCCGGAATCCACGTCCCCGTCGACTGTGGGAACGAAAGCACGAGATCGCGATTCTCCGTACACCGTGTTCCTCGGCGTTCATCGACAACCAGATTCCTATCCTATCTAGGTTTATCTCTCGCCCCTTTTACTCCTCCTCTCGCTGAGACTTCGACGTCTGCGCGAGGAATTCGCGCGATGCGCTCGTTTCGACGATCCTTCCGCCCCCGGCGCGACGCAGCGACGCGACTAGACCTAGACCTATACAGTCAACCCTTCCATAACGCTGTTAATTCGTATCTCGTTATAAGAAACTCGGAATTAGTACAAATCAGATTGAATCGTACCGCGTTACGTGGGGGCTGTTCCAATTTTTCTCCGCGTTAAGCTGGGATTTTCGTGACGCGATGTTCTCAGACAGTTAGCCAGGGTCATGCGCTGGTGTTTCGTGGCGCGGTTCATCGGACAGACTATAGTCGTCTACCTGTGGGCGCGCTATGTTTCGGAAAGAGGAAAATCGACGAGACGGTGCCCTTTTCGTGCGCGAGACCGAACAGAGGAAAGGCGTTTTCACCGGAGGAGCGCGCCCGGGGCCCCGGACAGAGGCCGGGACCGAGCGACGTTATTATTAATGTCGAGCAAAAACGCCGAAATACATCATCCGGTCAGCGACGGCCACCTAAGTAGTCGAAGGAGGGCGAGAGAGGAAGGTCCGTTCCGAGACAGAGAGCTCGATACGCACGGTCCACTCGGTAATTAATGGCTTCACGATATTGGAAATATGTACGTTGCGAGCAGCGCTCGAGCAGAGTGTCCGTCCTCGCTCCGTCAAATTGAGAGATCGAGATCCCCGACTTCGCGTTGGATCGCGGCCGTTCGAGATCGCGCGCGATTTTTATTTTGCGGATCGAGAACGTTTACGCTCGGGATCGAGCAAATCGGTGTCGCCACGATTGAACTCGGACGTGGAGGGAGGACTGTTGCGGGCGATCGCGAAGGAAAACCTTTCTCTGGATATAGGATAGATGGTCGGAGCGAATGGTTGCGTGTAGCAGGACACAGCGGTGTGGATTCGATGGGACGCGACGCGACACGGAGATCATCTGGAGCGAAGGTGGAGCGAGGGAAAAAGTCGAGAGCACTCGGGTGTGCACGCGCAAGGAGAGGACCACCTGGTCATCCGAGGACTCGACTCATTCTTCTGTCCAATGTTGGACGAACAAGAAGGAGAGACAACCGCAGCAGCAGCAACAGCAACAACAGCAGCAACGGCAAAGGAAGAAGAAGAAGAAGAAGAAGAAGAAGAAGAAGCAGAAGAACAGGGATTCCTGGTAAATTAGCATACACCGCTCGGATCGTCGACTGTAGAGGTATCCGTGCCTCTCTCTTTGTTCTCACTCGGAAGAACGCACGAACGAGATCCGATCCGATTACTCGCGGACGCAGAAATCGCGCGACCGTTTCTTCTCTCCCGCGAGGAGCTGACGCTTCGCGACCACGAAATCGGATCGATCCGAGAGCGCCGGGGAAAGGTAGAGCGACTCGCAGAAAGATCGAGGATAGAAGTCCGTGAAAGAGAGACTCGAGATCGGCGAGACCGAATGAGAGAGTGGCGAGAGAGGGAGAAAGAGGGGAAAGGAAGAGAGGGAAAGAGGCCGAAGGGCCCAGCTGGACCCACCGCCGTGTTCCGCGAGCCTCGTAATTACGTCGCAAGGCCGCCGCGAAAGAGAGGCGTCAAAATCGTCCTCTCCTCTTTCGTTCCCTCGCACTCTCCGCTCCCCCTCGGATCTCACACGATCCTGCTCCGTCCCACCGACCATTATCGAAATTGATATTTTATCAATGGCCCGCGCTACACAGGTGATCCTTCGATCCTTTATTGAGTTATTTCCTGATAATTAGGAATCGTTCGGGGATAATTCGAGGTTTCTAATCGACGGTTCGTCGGCCCTCGGATTCTCTGGCTCCGGTTCGGTCCCCGCGACGTGTGTCCGAGAGAGCGGCTCTGATTTCTGACTCGCGCGTTCTCCTCTCCTCTCCGCTCCGTTGGTTTACGAGTCCGAGAGAGGTAACGCGGGATCGAAATTATATTCTCCCTGTCCAACGACGATAAAAATTAGGCTACTCGTGGTCGGCGGTCGAGATAATTTGAAGGTAATGGCCGAAATTAAAACAGGTAAATAATTTGCCACGGCGCGGCGAGACGCGGCGCGGCGATTCGAGGAGGACCCGGTCAGAGCGGTGTTCCTTCAGCGAAAGGCGAGAGAAGCGGTGATTTCGGCCATTCGGAGCGACGCGCGAGGTCGGAACAGAGGCGAGGAAAAAATCCCCTGCGGTCGCAAAACAAAATGTCACGTAATTATCGCGGTAGGTGTTCCATCGAGCGAGCTGGTGATGGACAGAGAACAAGAGGGATGGACAGCGAGAGAGAGAGAGAGAGGGTTAGAGAACAAGGCATCTGCCCTTCCGAGCCTCCTCGCCGGTAGGTAAGCACTGCGGCAAAAAGTGCAGCGAAAACCACCGTTGGGATCGTAAAACGGGGCCGTTTACGAGATGGGCCCAACGCGACTAGAGGAGGGGTTGTTTCCACTGGTCCCCGTACAATAAACGTTCTATAGCGATCCTCGAACTAGCATCGTAGCGTACACATCGGATGTACCTGCGCATCTCTGCCGGCTCTCCGCGTTTTTTCTTAAAAACGCACAGTCCATCGATTCCAATTCGAAAAGGAACATCGCGAGATCGAAGCAGACCGAGCTGTGGGCCTCGGTATTCGTTCTACTTGAACGACAGTGATCTTCTCGTTCATGTTTAAATCGACGCTAATTCCCCGATATATGCTCTCATCGACATTCTGTTCCCGCCAACGTATACATATATGTCGGTCAAGCAGAACGGGCCCGGGCCACGGGCTCACGGGTCGCGTTATCGCGAGACTCGCGATGATTCAGGCTTGTCGCGGACCCTTCCGCCGACTAACTGCTCGCATCCATATCCTCCCGATCGTGGGTGGACACGCGACATGAGCCAAAACTCGGGGGGACAAGCTCGAGACACGGCGCGCTTCGTTCTCCGTGAATCGTCATAACCGTGCAGACAGAGTCGCGCGGTGTCCGACTCGGAAAAATGTCTCGCGATTAACGCCAAGAAATGTTTAAAGGATATCAGCAGAGGTAGAGTCGAAATCGGAATCGGAGGAAGAATCGATACGCGCGCGCGCGCGCGCGGCAGGATATCGGCGACGATCGAGAGCCGGTCTGCGCGTTCGAGGAGAACCTCGGACGACGGGAGATCGTGAATTACGTCCGAGTTCCATCGGGAATCGATACCCGATCGAACGGATATACGGAGTTGAACGTTAAATCTCAGATCGAGCGTTCGCGATAAAGAAAAGATCCACGCTCCCACCCGCGGGACAACGGTGGTCCGTTCACGAAAACGGCTTCATTAGGGCTGCACGACGGCGGCGCGGTGTCCCTCGTCTTTCACAGACTGATCGACGCAATCCAGAATCCTCGCGATACGATTCTGTCTCTCGCAGCGATCCCCTTCGCGTCGGGATCCTTATCTCACGGTTTCTCGATTTCTCGAACAACGGGAATTACGGACGCGAGACCGAGCATCCTCGGTCTTTCGAGTAGATAAATAAACGGATAAAGAGATGGGGAGAGGGGGAGAGGGAGAAAGAAGAGAGGACGAAGGCAGAGAGACACCGGCGAGAGGCAGGATCCGGCGGCAAAGGAAGTAGCGAGGCGTAAGCTCGCGCAATGGTTCTTTTTATCCGGTGCTCTCATCGCCCCGTCGTCGCCCCTCCTTAATTCACAGCCAGTCCGGGCCATAATTCGCGTTTTACCTCGCGGTGTTTATGTACTTTTAATAATGCCTGATATCTCGTCGAGGCGCTGCTCGAATCCTCGGGACCCCTCCGTCGTCCCCCGATCCCTCGCCCCCCGTGCCGACGGGTTTCGAGCACCCCGCTGAGCGACCATGCGTGTGCTCCGACGAGCCGGAGAAACTTTCGACCGCGTCCGCCGATTCCTCGATCGCGATTTCGTCTCTGCGTCTCCTCCGCCGCGCGGTCCAACGTATCTCTCTCCCTCGAGAGAGAAAATTCCGGTTTCCTGAAACTCCGGAGACCGTCGGGCAAAATCCGATTCCACGAGACTCCTCTAAACGTTACATTGTAACCGCGTCGACGCGCCGACGCGAGCTGCGCCCAATTAGGACGGAAGTTTGAAACGCGACGATAAGAGAACGCCAGATCGAAAGCGATATTCGGAATAGATCGGAAACCTGGCGAAATTTTGGTCGCCCACGAAGACCAAGGGGGAAGTGCAATACTTTCCCGGCCGTGGCTCGTTTCATCCTGCTCGTTGTCCAGCCCGAGTCGTCCGACCCTCCTCGTGCTCGGTCTTTCTCCGGGGTCTGCGCGGCGCGTTCTCCGTTACCGCCACCCTCCGGCACATGTTAACAGCACTTTAAAGTTTTATTAATAAGGATAAATCAGAGGCGCCCCGCGGATGAAGTTGTCGGTGCCACGGTCCAGCGCGTATAATCTGGCATCGAAAACACACACCGATGTGTGGGACCTGCGAGGGAGGAGGGACCGGAGGAGCCGCGGGCCGCGAGGGGTTCGCAACACGTCGGTTTACGACCATTGCCTACAATGTCGTGTGCTCGCAACGCGACCGCACGGAGATATTTATCGTCCTGCTGCCTCTGCCTCTGACTCTTCTCTGTTCCTACCATGCTTTCCAATCTCGTTACGCTCCTCTTTTTCTGCTCTACAATCTCTCGCTCGCTCTCCGCTCTGGGAGCGCCCAGAAATTGCCCTCGGGACCAAAAGATTCGTCGAAGAGACTCGTAGAGCCGGATCAGTGCTGCGCGGAGAGGACAGCTTGTGGATTTCTTAAAATGTCTCTAGTCACAGATAATTCGAGAAGCGAAACGGTCGAGTTCCTTCGTCCGAGGCCATGCTGCCGCGCCGATAACACCGAATTCCTCGCCACAGCGCACCGGAGAAAAGTTCTTTTAAAAAGGGACTCACCGATACCACCGCGCGGTCGATAATTACGCCAAGCTCGCCTCGGCTCGGCTCGGCTCGAGTTCACTCGTGCTCTCGACCGTAAAGAAATTACGATTTCCTCGCGAGACGCGGCCGTTGCCCGTTGCCCGTTGCCCGTTCGCCGTAACCGATTTTCCACGATTCCCGTAAATCGTCGCCGCGAATCGAATCGTTTCCGAGGCTCGATCGGCCGCGATAAGGATCCGAGAGCTCGGCGAGTACGGAGGCACCGGAGGCCACGGAGATCGACGATTTCCCGATCTGGTCTCTCAGGACAGCGAACGCGCAGCGCGCGTCGTAGGAGGATCGCGCCGTGCCGCGAGTGAACGCTAACCGCTTCTAAATGTTTCTCGAACCGACGCGAATTACCGTTCGCGCGGTCCGTGGTCTGGTCAGTGTTACCCGAGGCGAGGAGTAAAATTAGATCTCCGCGAATCTTTTCACGGGCCAGGTATAATCGTCTATCTCGGTTGCGAGAGAAACAGAGAAAGAGAGAGAGAGAGAGAGAAAGAGAGACAGGGGGAGGGAGTGGACGCGGTCGCTTATCCGAAGCGCATTCCGAGCGAAAATTAGTCGTCCCGCCCCTGTTGCTCTCCGCTTTTCGAGAAAAAGAGCGAAAAAACGAAAGAAAAGAACGCGCTCGCAGCTAATTACGCAAGACCAGTATGCCGTCGAGACCAGGGGGAGAAACGGGGGGAAAAAGGAGACAGAGGCGGTCGAAGAAATTCCAAGAAGCTGAAAGAACCGTAAAGATTTCAACGACCTTCTCCACCTACCTCGCGACACTGTCCTTCGTGGTTCGGGTTGGACGGAGGAAAGGGCGCGAAAGGGAACCAGGACGACGGCGACGACGACGACGACGACGAGGAACGACCAGGAGAGAAGAGGAAACGTCGGTCTCCGCATCGGAGAAAATATCTTTTCGAGGAATATTCGAAGCAACTCGAGGTGGAGAAGAGGAGGATAAGGGGAGAGGAGACAGAGATAGAGGAGATAGGAACGGAGATGCGTTCGTGGCCGGTGGCCCGCGTCCGGTACAAACGGTGAATAGTGCACCGGCTTAAGGCCCGTGGAATTATCCTCCTGTAAACACCTACCTAATTAAGATTGGAACATTTTAACGTCCTGCTCGGGGACTCCAATAAACCGCCTAACGTACAGCCAGTTTGTTAGGCGCTTATGGGATCGTTTAATTAATATTGGCGTCGGAGCAGCGTGGCCGGCTCGAACGACCGACCACCTCCGGCGCCGCCACGATGTGGTGGACTCCGTACACTCGCGACTTGCACCGTCTAAACGCGAACCGGCAGTCCGTTTCCACCATCCTTTTCTCGTTCGTTCCGTTTTACCTTCTTTTCTCTCTCGTCGTTCTCCGGATATTCGCAGTTTTGCTCTCGGTCCACCCGAGTTTTGGACAAACGGAGAGAAAACAACGAGTCGCGTAAGAGGATGGAGAAAGACGAAGTTGAGGAAGAGGGCCGCCGAGCGATCGCGACCGCGAGGGCGAGCACGGCGATTAATCACGGTCGCGTTTTGCGGTTTTGTCGCCCGTCACGACCCACGTGCGTTCCGCGGGCACCATTGTTCCGCGTCTAATCGTTCCGAGAACGGTGCCGAACCGTCCTTCTCCGTGGGAGAGTTTCGCTCGCGCGCCCTCCATTCGCTACGTTGCGCTCCGTATGTCCGCGGACAACCCCCGGCTCGTTTCTCGTTCTGCTTTACGAGCCGTCTCGATGCTTTTAACCGCGACTCGCTTCGACCCTCGAGCCTCAAATCGACGAGCGACCCTCGAGATTTACTTCCAGTTGAGATTTACTCCGTGACGCTGTTTCGCGGCCGATTCGAGCAGGGGGAGGGAAAAAGAGACGGCTAATAAGCGCGCAAACACGGTAATCGGTAAATCGAGCATCGTTCCGTAGCGGCGATGTTTTCATTAGACCGTAATAACCGGTGCGCAACGTCTCTGCCCGGGTGAAATTGAATTACCACCGGAAGATGTTGGATGTTGGCTCGCCCCCCTCGCCTAGGAGCGAAGAGGGCGGAGCAGGATGAACGAAGATGGCGGACGGGGCTATATGCAGGCCAGGGAGAAGAGCGTCGTGGATTGTGGTACGCGATGCGCCGCACAGGTACGCGGTAACGTCCGGGACCAATTTCGGAGGGGGGCCATTTTTCCCTCAAAGGGGAACGTCGACGGCAGCCGAAAATTACCCCGGTTGGACCACCCAGCCCGCTACGAGCAGACCAATCTCCTGGCCATGGGCTAATCGAGTCCGGACCGTCCGGACGGTCCAACCCGGATCGCTGGTGGGGCTAATTGCAGCTCACCACCTTCGTACCCTCCAGAGGTCGACCTCTCTATTAAGAGACCTTTTACGCTGCCTCTTCTCGCGCGCACTTCTCTTCTCTTCTCTTCTCTTCTTTTCTCTTCTCTTCTCTTCTCTGCCGCGTCACGTATTAAATTGGAGGGTGTAGGCGAGATCCTAAACTTTTTACTTAACCCCTCCGAACGACTTTCCTCGAGCACGAGGACCCTCGATCCGAGGATGGCCCACCACGCCGCATCGACCTGCCCATCCATTCTTCTGAGCGAGAGAGAGACGACGCGCTCTGTGATTGGACCCAAATATGAACCCTTTCCGGTCTTATGCCAAGCCAAACTCGACATTAACTTGCTCCCAGTTGTTAGCTATTTTACTACTTTACAGTGCATTCATCGATAATGCCACAATTTTATGGTTTATTTACGGTGTCCAGCAAAGCTACATATGGGAATATAATTGAGTTATATGATTTTAAAGCAAGTTCTAAAATAAAAGGGAGAAAACACACTTCGAACCGCAAATCGTTAACCCTTTCGGACCGCTACGGCCGAGTATACGTGCCGAATGAATTGGACACTGCTGCGACCGTGTTTACGCAAACGTACGGAAAAGTACTGAACGCCGAGGAATGCTACAAAAGGCTCGTATACTACACGCTACACGCTCCTCGGAAGTACGCAGTCCCTGCACTTTCCATATTGGCTGAACGTTGTTGGTCACGCGCGTTAACCACCAAGCGACAACGACAGTTCTCGTGGACGATCCTTCATATTTTTCGATTATGTTTGTGCCAACTTCTGTAATGATTGCTCCTCCCTCGGCCCCCAATTTTCCCTCTGCCGTCGGTTGCCCGGAGAACGATCGAGAAGGATCGGTTAAGAGAAACGATCCCGCTAGGGCCCGACCCGAATACACGGTCCATCATCCGACCACGCTAATTTTCACGTCCAATAAACGGTGGGCGCGAGTCCGGAGGAAAAAGATTTCTCTCTCCGACGAGTTTATGGCTTCCGCTATCGCCGAAACGCGGCGATGCGGTGCCGGGCCGAGACGAAGGTGAGGCGACGCGAAGCAACGCGCGCCTCCTCTTTCCGGCTTTACGACGATGCGAAATTCCTCTCCTCGGTCTCGCCGTAAAACTATTTTATAGGAGATGTAGACACCGGTTGTTTATTGCTCGCGCGACCTCTCCCGTGTACAAGGTCGAATTACAGCTAAAAGCCTGTGTTCTACAAGACGCGTTAATATACGAGGCCTCCTAACTTCTCGTCGTTCCCCGGCGACTTCTCCTCCATCCTTTATCTCTTCGTGTCGTGGTCGTGGCGCACCACGCGTCCCGTGACTCTCTCCGCGGGCGTTTCCTCTTTGCGAGTCGCTCGCGGAATCGCTTACCTTTGGTTTCACCGGATCGATTCCCTCCTCCCATGTATGTTCCGGGTCTGTTCGATGTCTCGGGAATATCGTGGTTTTGCGTCTGCGGATCGGGAGTAACGAACGAGAATTCTCGTGGCCGAGGATACATGCTTTTATTTGACGGAGCACAATGTACGTATAATAAACGATTCGTTCGATTCAGTCTTATGTACAGAAACCCGCGTGTGGGGGGAGAAGAGAGTAGAGTCGGATATAATTCGAGAGCGGAGGACGCAAGCGGAAAAGCGAGAATCTTTTCGCGCGCGCGATGATAATCCTTAAAACGAACAGCTGGAGATACCTGGAAAGCTTCGAACGGCGAGAGACGAGCTTTACCGCTCGTCCCGCCACTAACGCGCGACTCGATCCGCGCACGACGCGTATATTACAACAACGTTTTTTATTCTAAAGAGTGCCGAGCCGAGAGGAACGTGCGGATCAACGACAGGTGTTGATCGTTTTCTTGTCCAGGCAAGTGTTGCAGGTGACCTCGCAGCACCACCGGAACCTGCACTCGCAGTTCACCTTCTCCTTGACGATCCGTGTGTCGTAGCCTCTGCCACAGCACAGCAGCTCACAGCCGTCGACACCTTGGCTGGTGGAGTTGCAGCGACGTCCCTGGGTGCCTAGCGAGCCCGTCTTTCTGTTCAGCTTGCAGAAGTCGGGCGAGTCCTCGCTGTAGATCAAATCGAACCGATCCGGCGGCTTGATGGTCGGCCCTTCCGTGATGAAGCTGTGCCCGTCGTTGCTCGGGATCACCTTGGCCGCGCCGTCGAACGACTCCTTCAGCCGGTTGCCCACGTCGCGGAACGGTGGCATCTTCCGCCAACAGGTGCGCACCGTGCACGAGCCGGAGAGCCCGTGGCACTTGCACTCCGTCCTCATGAAGTCCCGCACCGCCTGCGCACACCAACCGAAACCAAAGTCGTTCACCGTCCCCTTGCTTTGGCGCCCCGGCGACCGAGAGACACCGAGCTCGAGATAATCCTGAACTAACAAGGGAGGGACCCTGACTGTCCAACTTTGATTTCAACGTTCGGCTGTCGGACGATATTCCGTCGATCCCGTAAAGACATCCACTTAACGGCACGGCGCGTGAACGACGACAGACCACGCATTACGTATTATACGTATACAATTCACACGTGGATGGGTCCACCTATCCGTAAGGTAATTAAGTATGTCGTTGGTCCGATATCGTTCATGCGCGGTGTTGTTGAGTGGACGAGAGCCTTAACACGTTCGCTACTATCGTCACTTATGTATGACGTCCACGACCCCACAATTTACTCAAAGATAGTCAATTTGATTTCAAACACTTTGCCATTTGATATCGTAGCCCACCGTGCAATATTCAAAGACCCCATGAATGTCCTCCATTAAATTGTTTCAATATTTCGCAGAGGAGGTGCATCGTATTTGATCAAGCAATGTTTCGACGAAGATGAGCATTGAAACAAATGGTGGAAGCAAACGTGTTAAATGAAGTTTCGCTATAGATTGATTGCATCAGTTTTTGCGAGATGCAACGATATTCGTTCAAATAAAACGACAGAAACGTTGCGTTCGATGTGGTCTTTTAGTTGTGAAAGAAGTTAGACGGGATCTAAGTTATAAGGGAAGACGACCCCCTTGTAAGTTGCCTACCAGACGACCGGCGTCGTTGTTGTGAAGCTTGACCAGCGTCTTGATGTCGCTGCGCTTCCGGTAGGGAGCGTCCATGAACTCGCGCGACTTTTTGAAGCCGAACTTGACGTTGTCCCCGCATCCTCCCCATTCCCAGTCGCCCTCGGTCGGCAGACTCTTCTGGATCTCGGGGGTCGGGATAAACTTGCCGAGACGGTTACCTGCACACAGGGTTCAGAGACTCGCGAGATCGAAGCGAACCTTCCGCGAGGGGTAGCTGACTCTAAGAGTCTTACCTTTCGACGTCATTTTGTCGCAGGAGCATTCGACGAGGTGACCCATGGTGCAGGCTCTGGTGACGGCGTAGGTGACGCCTGCCGCAGTGATGGCGTTCACGAAACCCGTCTCCCTGGTATCTGAAAATAGACAGTCGAATCCTGAAGATCGCACAACGAGTCGAAGCGAAGGGGACAGAATCGGGAAAAGAGAAAGGTCTCTGTGGCAGGGGCGGCAGGGGCGGGAGAGCGAAGAGAGCAAGAGGGCCGCGACGACGGGTTTCGGTGGCGTGTGTATTCGGTTTCACCTGTCACGTCTCCACTCCATCATTAGGCGGACAAAACACGGCGGAGTTCCACCCCTTTTCAAAACGGCAGATTACCACCGCATCCGTGCAGCAGCGGTGCTCCATGTCCCTCCCCCTCTCTATCTCCGTCACCCATTGTCTCTCACCTGCTCCGGGCATCCGGGTTTTGCAAATTCTCTCGAATCCTTTTTTTTCCACTTCCGCGTGTCCAAGAGCTCTCTCTTTCTCTCGGCTCTCGAGAGGTTTGCCCGTCTCGCCTCTCGCCAAGATCAGGGAGCTGCGCCGCCCCGTGCGAGTCCCTTTGGACTCTCTCGCGCGAGCAGAGTTCGCGTCGCTCGATTCGCTCGACTCGCTCTCGACTCGCTCGCGACAGATAGAATCTTGCGGGTCTCTGGATTAACTTATAATCGTAACGCGGAATGCGGGGCCAATTACGAGTTCGGTCGAACGGGCCGCGGGAAACGGAGGAAGGACGCCAGAGACCCGCCGTACCCAGTCGAGTATCGCGAGCAGATCTGCCGGTCGGGGGAGCGATCGAATCGAAACGTTTCCGCGCCGAGGCGAGACGAGGCGAGACGAGGCGAGGTGAGACGCGGCGAGCCGCGAAGCAATTATCCGTTTCGAAAACGCTCCGGCGGAAACCAGTCGGGCATACTAATGTCGCGGATCAAAGCACGCGACGCGGAATCTCGAGCGACATCGCGCGCGGTGAAAACGCGACGGAAAAAATCCTCGAAGCAGGATACCCTGGAAGAGGAGCGCCGAAACCACGCGGGGATCGGGGAACGGGAAACATGGAACGGGATGGCCTCTCCGGATGGGCGCGAGAACGCGGGAAGGGGTTACACGTACGCGTTAAGTCTGGTTCTTCGGTGGTTCCCATGGATTCCAGCCGGGTATCTTCGGCGCGGATCGACGCACGGCCCGACGGACGGATGAACGAACGTACAGACGGAACGAGAAGACGCGGCTCCAAGAGAGAGAGAGAGAGAGAGAGAGAGAGGGAGAGAGAGAGAATCAGCCTGCCACCGCCCGCGTATCTTCCGATGCATCGCCTCACCTTTCAGTGCGTATTTAAACGATACGATAGTTTTATACGAGCGATCTGATATCGAGGTTCGAGAGCGAAAGCCTCCGTTGCCTGTTGCTTCGATTGCTGTTGCCGTTCGCCGTTGCATCCGAGCTCTCCGAGGCCCGAGTTTGTGTTCGTTGCCAGTTGGCCGCGTCCCTTGCCTTTGCTTTGGCTCGCCGTTCTTCCGATCGCGATCGCGTTCCCCTCGTTCCCGCGAGTTCTCATCGATCTTTCAACGCGACGAAATCGTATGATCTCCCGTGCATTCATTCTGCGCCCCGTGAATATGAGGTAAGGCGATCGCGAGTCCGATCGATCATTAGCGGGGAGTCCGTTTGTCTCCTCCGTCGAAGCAACGCGGGAGAGAAAAGAAAGGACGGCTCGCGCGACTGTTCCTCGCTGCTCGATGCGTTGAAATTCGTCTCGCGATCGGCCGCGGTCGCGATCCTCGTATACTATACACAGACTCATGGTGCTCGGTGGTACCGAGGCGGCGCAAAGCTGTGCAAAGCTGTGCAGTGCGGTGCAGAGCGGCGAAGAAAAGGTAAAAGAGCGTGGTCGAGGGGTCGGGGAATGTTCGAGGCGGAGAGAAGCAGCAGGTAATATAAATCACTTCGAATCAATTAGACACGAGGGATCGCGAGCCGATGATCTTGCAGTGCCGGGCTGCCAGGTGCACGGACCGCGGCCATCGTCTCGGGTCGCCTCGACGGCTCAGCCAATTATCAGCATTCCGGGGCATTATCCTCGGAGCAAGAGTTACGCCGTGTTTAATTGCGAGTGTTCTTCTTCTCCTTCTTCTTCCACCGTTCCTTCTCGTCCCTGCCTCTTCTGTTCCTCTGGGTCGCCCCTGATTTTCGCGTTTACTCGCGAACCGACGCGCTCGGGAACGAACACCGATCGCGCTTCCGTTCGGAGATGGATCGTCGACCATCTCTTTCGCCGACTCCATTTGCGCCGAACTCTTGCACCGCGGGAAACACGGTGCCGTAAAGCTGTCGCACGCTTAACAGCACCGCGCACAAACGACAGCGGACCAACGTCGACGTATTCATTCCAGTGGGGGTCTTAAATCTCCCGCCTCTTTATGACGTAATTGATGTATGTAAATAAGCGCACTTTCTGTATATCTCTTCTGTCCGATAAACGCTGTAGGAATTAAAAGTGGTTTTAATCAAATTTGATAACCTGGCGAGCTTCGCGAATTCCTATCGAAAGGAGGAGAAAGGAAAATGACGAGTATCGATGCTGTGTCGTCCGTGACCGGTACCGCTAAGTGGGCATTTAATCGTTTCGGTGGTGCGAACCTTTGCAACCATCCACCGGAAAATTGGCAGTAGCGGTGCAAACGCGCCTCTGTCCTTCGCATCGGGAAATGTGTGTGGGAAGCGCGACTTCGCGGTTCTCTAGTTAATTAATCGATGCTCTGGATAAGCAGCCTACGACAGCAGAAACTGCAGTTCGAGAGCGAAGGCGCGCATTTACGGACCGATTAGTACTTTTAGGAACCGAATAGGAGAAGCTTGGCACCGAAAAGGTTAAACGGTGCGCGATTCAAAGATGTACACGGTGGATCGGAGAGCGACGCGTAGACAGGAGCGGTATTCGGTTGATTGCCGTGAAATTGCGGAATCGCGTAGATTCGCGGCACATTGGATGCGCATTGATTTATGGAATTTTCGCGCGAATCGTCGCCGAGTCAAGGAGCGCGCGCGCGAGTTCGATCTTCAGCTCCGGAGCGCGTAGCCTCGAGTATACACTCGGTCGTAAATCGCGTGGTGATTAATCGGTCCGTGGGATTATGTAAGCGTGTAATTTGCGACGACGCGGTGCATCGTGCCGCCATTGTAGGAATTATGTCGCCGGCTCGGCCGATCGACGCGGCCAGATACCATCGATCGGTCTCGACGAGTGATTTGTTTGGCCGGCTCGCGATTTATCGCGGTGGATGCGCCGATTCGTGCGCAATAGATCGCGCTCGGCCGACCGGTGCATCGATCGACTCGCGTCCGTAAATCGGCTCTCGGCGGTTTCGCGTCGGCCCTTTTCGAAACGGGACGAAACGGGACGAAACGAGAAGAAACGAAACGAGAAGAAACGAAACGAAACGAAACGAATCGCGTCGAATCGAATCGAGTGGTATCGCGCTCGAGAGACCGGATGCCGTGTTGCCCGACCGTTTGCTCGTCTCCGCTCTAATTGCGAATAGATCCGGTGGTCCGAAAGGATAGCCGAGGAACAGAGAAGGAGGGCTGTAGGCGACCGAGGGCATAAATTGCAGGCCGCGTTCGTAAATAAAGAGAAGAATATCGGACACGGGAGGAGAGAGGAGGGAGGGGAGCGGGAACGCGCGGGATACGCGTTTAGTTAACCCCCGTGTATAGCAGATAGTACGAGAGAAACCTCTCCAATAAATACAGCGAGAACGGACGCATGAATGCCAGCAAAAATCGCCCAATGACCAATTGCGGCAACGGCCACTCGCCTTTTCTCGAGATTCCGCGAGATTTTTGAGCGGCGCGGTATCACCGCTGGATTCTCTTCTCTCGCAGGAATTTCTCCTCGGTCTCCCGACTCTCTTTCTCCCTCTTCCTCTGCCTTTCTCTGTCTCCGGCCGGTCGACACCCATCGTCCCGCGTGCTCTTTGCCAGCCGAAGGAGCCCGGACTCGAAGATACCACGGTAATTACGGCGAATCCTCTCTCTATCCGTCCGTTCCGTTTCTCTTCGTTCCTCTTTTCTTTAGCCATCACGACATAGGCGCATCTAGACCGAGTCGTCGCGGGGAATTCGCCGGGAAAACGCGATTCGAGGCAGAGAGGCCAGACCTCGACGAGATACGAGGCGGCGGATTGAACCGAGCGGAGCCGCAACGCGAGGCGAAGGGGACCGCGGTCCGCATTGAAACGGAGAACGCAGAACGCTGAACGCTGAACGATGAACGCTGCGAGCAGAACGCAAAAGATATGGAAGTTCTCGTTTTCTCTCCCTCCCGGTGTTCCTCTTGCTCTCCGGCAAGTTCCCTTCGGCGACTCGTGAAATCGACCGAGCATTCAAATGTCACCGGCGAACGGCCAGAGTCTAACAGAATAACAGATCTGTCCCGGCATTCCGCTCTCCTCTTTCCTCGCGAGGCCTTCCGTCACCCCCGTTCCTCTTCCTCTCTCGTCTCCTCCTCTTCTCCTTTCACCCTTTCTCCGATTCTCCCGATGGAAGTTAAAGCCACGGTAGCCGAGATACAATAAACGTACGGGACATTAAACTGTTTGCTATTGTCAATCCTTTGTGGGGGAATACCGGCTGCGCATCTCCACGGTACATCGAGCCATCGCCGAGTACAGTCTCCGGGAAAAGTATCAGAGTCTCACGGCGCTCGGTGGATATTTAACCCATTTGCATCCAGAATTGTAAGCGGAATATAAGACACGCGACGACGGCTGTCCCTTGCCGCAAAGCGGGGAATATAATCCGCGTAGTTGTCTGTCAAACGAGCACCGCGTATTTTTCAGACGTGGTCGCCTAATAAATTCCGAAGCTTGCAACAGAGTAGATTTCAGTTCGGCGCATCTATTCTGTAAACGATAACGGTTGTTGAGACACGACGAACAAAAGTGGGATCGCTCGGCGTGGCTGTGAACCGGATAAAACCCCGTTCAGACACGGCGAAAACCACGCATTTTTGGTTGCGCGATTTGCGTTTTGGTCCGCGCGGACACGTGTGAACGAATATGAAGACGCTAATGTAAGTAAGCTCCGCGCGGTTGATCCGCACGGTTTTGCATCCGCACGGTTTCCGCCTTGTTTGAACAGGGTCTAAAAGTCGATCGAAACACATCGGTACAGTTGATCTACCGAAACCGAGTCGGCCTAGCGCCGTATTAAATTGAGAACGTGGATCGGTATGCGACCCGTGAACCGCCACACAATAGAGAAGCGTCAAGACGGTGAAAAGGTGAAAAGAGTCGAGGATGAACGGCCGAAAAGACGACGGTTCTCGCTGACAGTGGACACCGGAGGCTCGTTTGGTCACGGGCAATTTCCTTCCTGCCGAGACGATGACGCGAGACGGCTTCGACAACTCGCTGGAAGCGAAAAAAATTCGAGTTTCCCTTTTCAGCCGGAAGACACGCTTCCCCCATAATCGGCGCTCATTGCTCGCGTATTGTTGTTTCCTGCGGCGAGGGTGTCGACGAGTCGACCACCGTCTCGCTGCTGGAGTGCTACGGATAAATCGTTGGAAATTACCTTGCTGAAACTTACCTGGGGAGATCTTCCTGGCTCCCCTCCACCCGCATCGCACCGTGTCAATTGAGTTTCGCGCGATTCCTCGAATCGAGGACCGTCTCTTGGTACCGAACCGTTAGAAACACATTCTCGAACGAGCAAAGCGTCGATTTGCCGGCGTGGTTCTGCGAGCGGTGAAAGAAATCGCGACGAACAGATCGGTTGCGACGTGTGTGGCAATCTCGGAGGCGCAGGTGTCGGTTTCCAGCTCGTGGAAAACGCGTCGGCCAACACACAAATATTCGAGGCGAGAGAGCAGAGAAAGAGAGGCGTCCGAGACGGATCCACGTCCTTTACGGAGCGCATTAGTTAGCACCGAGTTCGTGATGCGACAAAACACTTAGCGCCACGGCGCTAAATCGGTTTTAGCTTGCTGATTATCGTACCGCGCGCTCTTCTCGCTCTCCTCGCTCTCCGCTCTTCTCGTTTCCTCTTCGCTCATCTTGTCGCGGAGCTCCGAAACCTGCGACACAAACCTCGGGTGTTTCGACGAGCTCCCGATGAGGAAAACGATCGGATCGCGAGCCACGGAGTCGTCAGAACGCCAAGTCGTAAGTTATCGAGTTTACTGCAAGATTCCAGCGATGCGGGATCGGGGATCAGATGAGATATTCAGGAGCGAATTTTTACGAGCTGGCGACGCCGCTCGCTGCGCTCTTGCCGCCAAATAATTAGCCTCGGATTTAGTGGCGATTCCATTTAGCTTGCCACTCCTACCCTATTACCGAGAAACGCGAAACCCGGTGTGTCTCGAAGCGGCTCGGAACCAACACGGCACATCCGACGGACCACCTTGGTCGAAAGCGTGGTTTATTAAGCGTAAACCGTCCTCTTTATTCCCACGAGAGCTACTACGCTTGATCGCTCGATCGCTGTCACGTCCACAGACACGAATTTTCGAGTTTATTTCCGTATCTAGTAACCGAAGCGTCGCCGTCATTGTCGAATCGAACAGACCGTGGCAATTAGCGCGAATTAAATCGGGGCAAGAAAGTATGTGTGTATTCAGGTATTCAGCGGACCAATCGAATTGCGCGAGTCGGGGTTCGAGTTTATTAACGCGCCAAGGTGAGCATCGTCGTTAGAGCTGAGAAATGCCGGTCGAACACGAGTTTTCGAGGCGATACACGTCGGAGGTAGCAGAGGCCTCTACAACCGAGCGAAAATCACCGATAATACCGTCTCTGGGAAAACTTGGAAGCGTACGGAGGTTCCGTGGCGGTCGTTCACCCGCGTTTGTCCTCGGAGGCCATCGAAATCTCAGCGATCGGACCGAATTGTGTCCCCCAAACGATCGAGAGAAGAAAGAGCAATTTGTTGATTCCATGGCACGAAATATCCTCGGGTGAACCGAGAGGGAACTCGGAACCGAACCAGAACCATTTCTAGAGATTTGCCGTGGTCGTCGTTGTTCGGATCGCTGCTGGACCCGCGGTGCCGAACGAGGGAACGCAGCGGCCGTGTGGCAGCACAATAAATTCCTTCCTCCTTTCGTTTCCCCCTAGGTAGCTCTTTCCACGGGTTTTGACGCCCGTGTTCCTCTTATCGCGACACGCGGCACCCCTCAATTAAGAGGTGCTGCTCGTCCACGAATGTTCTACCAGTCCAACCTCGGATCTTCCTCCGAACTCGGACCACACAGCGGGAGCTACCTGCGAAGCTAACCTATCGGCCGGATCGCGCCCATAAAAATTAAACGTCGCCAGATAAATAAACGTCAATCGAGAATTAAGATAGGCGCCGCCGGTAGCGTGCCTGTTTTCGGCCCTCTTCGCCTTTTCCCTCTGTGCTCGCCCGTTAGGAATTTTTCCTCGGTTCGATCCTTTCAGCCCCGAGAATCGACCGACCCGGCGACTACCACGAATTTTTCTCTCTACCCCGTAACCGATCCGAAACTCGACCAATGTCCTAAAAAGCGGGGACCTCCTCGAGGTCATTCGAATTTACTCGAAGAAGCCCGAGCGTGTTTTACTAGGTCCGAGAAGAGGCTGAGAGCGTATTTGCAAATACACGGCCGACGCGTTTGCGACCCCCGCGAACGTAACAATAGCGTGTTTTAGGTGGTACTCGGCAATCTCGCCCAGGGTGGGCCAAAAACTCGGCTATATTCTTCTTGTCGAGGACTTCCCAGGGCGAGCTGTCGTCGCCCGGAGCCGCAGATAAATGACGACGTCCAGGATTGTCACCCGAAACGACCGGTTAACACATCGTCGGTCCTGTCATCGATCCACGCCGGACAATAACGCACCCGGCGCGGCGGTCGAGATTTATGTACCTGCCGTTCAACCTTTTTTCCGTGCCGAACCGAACCGAGCCGAGCCGAGAGCCGACTACCGTTTCGAGATTTAAAGAAACCTTCGTTTTCCCGAGCACGAAAGATAGAGAGCAAGAGAGAGTGAGAGAGAGAGAGAGAGATGTTCGTCGACCAACTGCAAACGACAGGAAGCGAAGCGACGTAAAGCAACCGGTGCGGTGGCCGCGCTGCTAATTACGATCACGAGGAAAATCGGTAGCAACGGAAGCTTGTCGGTCGTTTACGACGCAGCCGCCGCGAGGATGTTTACGATTCCCATACGAAGCATAATATAATCGGACTTTGTCGTCTTTACGGCGTGGTATCGTTTTCGTGGGATGAGGGAAGCTCGTAAGCGCCAGGTGGAACGCAAATTAGAGCCCGTCGGTCCGGTCGAGTCTCGAGAGACTCGAGAGACTGGTCTGCGCGTCCCGCCGCGTGTGCGGTATCGGAATTCGATTCCGTGAATTCCATCGTGCGGCGGAAAGATTGCGCGTGTAGCAAATATTAAACGGAGAGGGCGAGAGGGCGAGAGGCCGAGGGGAAGAGGGTTAATTAATCCCGTGGAGGTTCGAGAGACGGCCCGAGAGTCCGGTCGTGAAATAATACAACGAACCGTATCGCCTGGAATCTCTCCGAGCGGGAGAGCGCCGTTCGTCAGGCATCGCCGACAGTGTCGGATATAATTCGATCATCGATCGTCCAGCCTGGAATCCACGCGTCGCGGCGGCACGCTGCGCCCCGGTGGTTGTAGACTGCTCTCTCGATTCTCTCTCGATTCTCTCTCGATTCTCTCGGCCCTTGGCCCGCTGACGAATCGTATCGGGTCCGCGCAGGATCCACGATCGACAGGATCGATGGTAATCTCGCGATCCTGACCAACGGGGGATGTCGAAAAAGGGAGCTGAAGAGAAACGAGAGACGAGAGGGGACGAGACGATCAACGGGAGAAGAGAAGAAGACGAAACGGAACGGTCCTCGAGGACAGGCCCTGTCCGGCAATGAAGCCTTTAATTAAGGGAACATATTGCCACTAATATCCGACGGACAGTGTCAATCTGTCAAGCTACCAAAAGGCACCGATCTGATAGCGGAACCTAGAGAGCAGTTCGGCCTATTGGACACGCTGTCTTCGATTTAGTTGTCGTGCTCGATCACCCGGAATTAATACATCGGACGGGTAACTAAGCGAGCCACGCGGACAGGTTCGTTCTCCTTCTCGTCTGGCTCGGAACGCGCGCTAATCCAGTCGCGTGAGAATCTTGCCTCGCGCACCAACTCAAACCCGAGTTCGAGACCTCGTTCGATCGGCCGACCGATTTGTTCCATTTAGTCGAACCAAAAATTCAAACCGTTTCAATTCCAGGAAAATCGTTCGCTCGAGAGATCGCACGTATTTCACGAGATCCGGGTACGAGCACCTACCGAAGGGACACTGGTCTCACCGTACAAATCTACCGTGATAGTTAATCGTCTGTTGCGAAACGAAACGCCCCCTGCACCGGAATGGAACGAAAAAAGTACCGAGAATCGAGAGGTTTACGCCGCCTACGGATCCCGAACGGTGACACGCGACGTCGATGCGTGTACGCGAACGATTTTCGAGATCGGTGGGACCGATCGTTGCTGCAACCTGCACGGCACGGCGCGGCGCGGCGCGGCGCAGCGAACAGAGTCGTTCCGATTCGCGAGGACGCGGACGCTTCATCGATCGGCCGCGATTCGTCTCGAATAGAGCGATCAATGTCAAGGCGGAGCTCGAGAGCGAAACGGGCCCCGAGGAGTGAACGTCTTCCGGAGGCGTTCCGTCCGGTCTCTCGGCCGCGTTTCATCGTAACGAATCAGGGTCCGGAGGCTCGAAACGGAGCAGCGTGTAATCGACATCCGGCTCGCCTAATCTCCCAACGGTCCGCGCGCACGATCCGCTCTAGTTGTCCACGCGTCGTTACGCGGTTTCCTCTCGTTACTCACCCCTCAGCAAAATCTTCCTCAGGGACCTTCGGATGGTGGTGCAGTTCCACCTACGGTTTCGAAACTGATACTGACACTCCCTGGTGCCGACCTGCACACCCCTCGCGATCTCCTTGAGCAACGAGGGCTCCTTCCGACAGATCTCCGCCATTTTTCCCTTCAGTCTCCTGGTTTTCTTGCAGATCAGCGTCGGGTCCATCACCAGCTGATTTCCAACGGTCCTGGAATCGTGAATCGATATCTCGTCGGTCGTCTTTCAGGGGGAAGGGTTCGATCGAGAAAAGGTTTTTCCCGATAGGGGTTCACTGTCGAATCGGATCGGATCGGATCGAAGCCCCCCCTGAAAGCCAAGAGCCGGAATAGGTAAAGAGTAACAAAAGGGACTGTGGACACGGCGCAGCCATTACGGTAATTAAATCTCCGAAGCCATTGTACTCGTGACAGGGTACCAGCAAAGAACTATCCAGAAACGGACACACGGCGAACCGAACCGATGCAAGAAAGAAGCGTTCGGACGGTCTGGCAAAAAGAGAAATCGGAGTCGAAGGGAATCGCGGACACGGTGGGAACCGCGAGTTCTCTCCTTCGGGACCAGAAAGAAGAAGAGCAAGAAGAACAGGGACGAACGAAGGATCGAGACCGGGATCCGGACGTAAAAACGTCCGAGAACCGGCAGAAGAAGAGGACCCGTGTACCGATCGGAAGAAGAGAAACGATACGAGACGAGACGAGACGAGCTGGGACGGGACGGGACGGGACGGGACGAGACGAGACGAGACGAGACGAAACGAAAGGAAAGGGGAAACGTCGAAGAGGAGGCAGATGGAAAGGATAGGGGGCGGGAAGACAGTCCGAGCGACCTTCGTTACGAAACGTTAATTAAGATCATTAGTTCTGCGTCGGTTGGATGCCGGGGCGCGTACACAACGGCCTCTCGGGAATGCAACGACCTTAATGGCAATAATTCCGTTAAGGACGGTTGCTCGCGCCCGTGTACGACGCTGGTTGCGGCCAGCGACGGCTCTGCCGCTTTTCGTTCCGCACGAACCGCGACCAGAACAGGAACAACAAGAGCAACAAGAACACCGAGAAGAAACAGGAGAAGTCCGAGCGGTAATACGGCCGACGCGGCGCGGCGCGGCGGAGAGTCCTGCGCCGCGCCGGTGACATCGTCATTTGGGCGAGGATTCTTTGCCTCGGACGGCGACTGTAACAGCGAGGACAAGAACGTCGAATACGCGGACAAGAATTCGCGAGAAACTCGCGAACTGGAGAGATCGAAGCTCGGCGCAAACCGAGCCGGTTGCTCGCGGACCACAGCTCGCCCCGAAACAAAAAACCCTAAACGCTTCTCCCCTCTCTGGTTCTCCACTGTGCTCCGCTGTGCTCCGCTTTCCGCTCTTGTTCGACCGGCAAAATATGATGCGTACAACGTCTCGCGGGACGGTCGCATCTCGAGCAACAACGAGCAAAAACTCTGATATTCCGAGCTCGATGCCTGACTATCGATCGTCCGTTAACAGACCACGCCACCCTCGACAACCCACCGGAACCGGACACGCGGTCGATTCTCGAAAAAGTACGGTAACGGCACGTGAAGTTTCACGGTTTCCGTGGGAACCCGGTGAACCTCTCTCTCCCTCACCTCGCGCGAGGAGTCGAAAGTTGTGACTCGATTCTCTTATCTCGGTGCTAACAAACGAGGAACTAAGCGCGCGCACTAAAAATAGCCAATTTCACCGGCGGACCGCTACGAAGCGGGTCGCGCTCACTCGCGAGTCGGAAAGATGAACGTTGTCTCTGTTTCTCGACGGTCTCGGATAACAATACGGTGAATGACGTGACGCGACGCGACGCGACGCTAGCTGAGAAACCAGAAACTGGAGAAGAGTGAAGGAGCCCTGCTGCGTGACACTGTCCCGAACTTACGGTTCAAAGGATGACAGCCGAGGAATATTTGCGTTGGCTCTTTAACGAGCGCGCAGCTAGCCTCTCCTAACGCAAATAAACGCGCCGATCCGTGCGGTCTGCCGATACATCTCTCGCTACGAGTAACCTTACGACGTTATTAGTGCAAACGCGTCTCTCGTCTTCCGACGATTCGCTCGGTCGTTTGCTCTTTTACTCGCCTCGCGGACTATTAATACCGAACGAGATCGGTTCGATGGCGTTGGAGTTGGAGTGGTCAAGAACTCGCTTTGTGCCATGCTTGCTCGCGAAAGACGATCGAGAGTCGATGAAATTCGGGGAGAGAATCTGGAAGAGGATTGATACCGTACGAGGAATGGGATGGTATTCCCCGGGGGGAGGAGGAAGGTGGAACAAGGAAGGAGGAAGGGGTGGTAGTGGCCGCGTACGCGCATGCAAGAAAAGAACTGGAGGATGGACACGTCGTCGCGAACGAAAAGCGTGGAGAGGCCGGTTAGGGCGGTCGACTTATTTATTGCCTCATTAGACGCACTCACTTTGCTCGAAGGCAGCTCCACGCTGTCTGCTCGGATAGACAGTGACGAGAGAGCAAACGTAGCTGGCCTCGCTCGGCTTGTACATGCTAGGATGCCTCCGAACCTCGAAGCCTCGGAGCCCATCGAGAGGGAGAGAGAGAGAGAGAAAGAGAACGAAGCTCTCGATAGAGAGCGCGAGAAAAAGGAGAACGGACCGTCCCCCGACTGCCGAAAGAACCCCGAAGAAGAAGGCATGGAACGAGGAACGCGAGCAGCAGGACGAGCAGAAGAGGAACGCGAGCTGCCTCGGTCCATCGTCGAATTCCTTGAATATCTCGCACCGACCGGACGAGGCCCTCGAGGATAGGAAGAAAACACGACGGAAATCGGGAACCTCCGAAGACCCTCGAGGGATCGACCGGTCCTATCGATCCCGTCCACCACGCTAATTTCTCTTACCCGTTGATCTCGAGTCCCGTCGACGGAGGAATTCGTCAACCGACAGTGCCGAGAATCGCGAGAGAGAGAAAGAGAGAGAGAGAAAGAGAGAGAGAGAGAGAGAAAGAGAGAAAGAGCAGAAGAAAACACGAAAAAGAGTACACCGAGCGGAAGTCGAAAGTCACAACAGGGCTCGTGCCGACTAAATATGCGCACTTAATCTAAATCATCCTCTTGTTGCTTTGCCGTGCGTTGAGAAGCCACGCGACAGGAGGCGGGAAGCAAACGAAAGAGAGCAAGGAGACACGGCCCGTTGCCGCTGCTTTCGCCCGGTGCTCTCCGAGAGCTTTCCTTTAGAGCAAACGCTATCGTTTACGGTTGACAATCTTTTTTTAATTTTCTCGACGCGATAGAACGCGGACAGAGATGATCGGCGAGCATAAAAAGTCCCGCGCGACCCTGCCACAGCTTGGGAATGTCCGAACAAATTGGTGGCAAGGGTTAGCTCGCTAGTTTCGATCGCGTTTTGGCCGTCATTTCCCAAGAACCTCCAGGAATTCGTGGCTCGAGACTCCTCTGCCGAGAATCTCGATCGCTCGAGCGGAAGAGAGATGGCTCTTGCGTCGCAATCGACCACCGTTTCCGTTTCCTTGCCGTATCCGGGGCGCGTACGCGTTCCGCCGATTATTCCAGGCACGCGGTTTAATGAAATCCGATCGAACCGAATCGCGTACTAATAAAATTAGAGTGGTAAGCCCGGATAACGCGAGGGTCTTAAAATTCCGGGCATAGCGGCTGCGGAACAATTTCAAATTCTTCCGCGACGAACGTCGAGCAGGGAAACGCAGCTGCGCCCTCGTCGAAACATTCCACGGAAATCGATTCTCCTTGGTCTCTATGTTCACCGATCACCCGATATTCAATGGCTCTTAATCAGCAGTCTAGTTGGACGAGTATTCATTTGCCCTGCCGGTAGTACGTTTTTAACCGAGTTAACCCATTACCTGCGAGTCGAACACGTCTCTACAGAATCGCTAAACGCGGAGTTTTAATCGTCGAGCCATCGTTATTTTCCAGTTCAATCAACGAATCAAGTATCTTAAGATAGTCGTGCGAGTCGAGTAACGCAAATCCTTCATAGAATTAGAACCGGAGATTTATAAAAAAATCCTACGTCGAGCCAGGCTCGCTAATGATTTTTGCATCAATAGTTTCTCATTTTATTGATTTCCAGCACGTTAGTTGATATCGTTGCCATTACATCGTAACGTAGGAATATAATTTAACTACATCATTTAGTAGAAACGTTAAACGAATCGAAGAATATCGATGCATCGTCTTGAACGTATCGAGATTGTTAAAGAAGAGAAGAATGTTGTATACGACGGCTACTTCTTGCGATCGATGCTAACCATTTTGATTTTGCATAAAGATCATCGGTCTAACAACGAGTATTCGCTTTCGCTCGGGCTCGAACATTACTCGAATATCAGCAGAGCCGTCCGTGAGCGAAGATTGAAAAGCGTAGGGGAGTTTGGGTCAGCGGCTCGCGGTTCGTGCGTGCCGTTGCGCTTCGTTTCTGTCATGCGTGTCGTTGCCAATTGGCGGCGTATTTCCAGTCAGCTGTGACCGTGACAAATCGGGCATTTAGCGCGACGATTCAACGGTTCGAGGGAACAATTCGTTTCGGAATGCTCGCGAACGGGTTACGTCGATCGATCTCGCAGACGGCGGCGGATGGAACGAACAAGTGGTGCGCACGATGAAAATGAGCGGTGAAACGAGAAGAGGTGTAGTAGAATCCTTGGAAGATAACCTTTCCTTACGGTTTGACCGAGAAGACCGTATTCCCTCCTCGTGTAAAGTCCTCCGCGAGGGAACCGCGTTCAGAATCTCGGTAATATCGTTGGTTGGCCGGTAAATCAAAGCCTGACAAAATTATTTTTGTCTTGCAAGTGGGGGATCGAGATGTCGCGGTTGAGGATGATGGAGTGCGCGCGTGACTCGAGAGCCGACCACTAAATTTATCGTTCCGTCCGCGTAGATCGAATCGAAGTTGACCGTGGATAAGCGGGCGGAAGATTGCGCTGTCCTCGCGACCGTTTCAAAGAGAGGACGATCGCGGAAGAAGTTCTGGAGGAAGAACGCGGAGGACCGACGTTGCGTCGATGAAACGTAGCAGCGAGAAGGGAACAAATTTTCCGTGTTTATGTTGGCAGCAAGCGCGCGTCCCTGGTTCGACCGAAAAGCACGGGCATTTACGACTGTGAGTGGGTAAACCCGTGAGCGAGAGGGTACTAATCTTCGGTGAAATGTTCGAGGAACATTCGCGCCGAAAATAAGCACTACGAGAGACTGCAGCTGACAGAAATACGCTCCCTATCGGGAGCAAACGGGCTCGGGACGAGGCACCCGGGTACCGCGGGTACGGCGGGCAACGATCAAGTCTTACACGTTCGACTGGAACCCGGACGGTCCCGGACGACACGGAGGATCCCAATACCAGAGCGTCCTCGGTCGGACATGCATAAACGCTGGATACAAAAGCAGGATAACAAATTGTGCTCGGGCCCCGAGGCGAACACGGCGCGGCTAAGTATAACTCGACCCTATTACAGTGAGCCCTCCTATAACGCGGTTTCCATAGAACGCGGTTCCTCTGCATATAATACAACTCAATTAGCTTGAGCAGTCTCGCTATACATAAATTGTTTAGTTCAAGCTAGTCCGAAGCAGAATATAACACGTTGCAAATTAATCTGATTTGCAGTGATTCCGAGTTTCTTACAACGCGGTACAAATCGATCGGTGTATAAGAGGGTTGACTGCGCTTCGAACGAAACGCGGTTTCGGAAATTCGTTTGAGCAACAACGCACCGCAACGGCGTGCTGGTCGATCGATGCGAAACGCGTGACCTCGCGTCACACGGTCTGCCCGCTCTTACGATTATGACTGTACTCGCCGCGGGAAAGAAACGGTAGAGGCCAGGTGAGATGGAGAGAGAGAGAGCGCGCATCTGGTGGGAGTACCAGGTTGTCCAACCAGCGGGAAGGTAGCCGTGGACTGCCCACCCCGGCTCATTGGCCGACTTCGCGACCCGACCGAACCTTATCGTATTATCGGCAACTGGTCGTTACGATACCGTGGCCGAGCGACGACGATCGTCGGTCACCTTTCCCAACCTGCGCGCTACGATCCGTCGAACAGGTTGCACCTATGCAACGAGCAAAGAGAGATCAAGGAAAGGTCTCGAGCGATTTGCAAAAGTTAATCATCGAGAACGGCTCCTTGGCGAATTTCGTGGACGAAACACGCGCGTTCGTAAGAATGCGTTCGAAGCTGCTCGGATCCGCTCCGCTGTCCCGGGTTCTCGCTCTCGACTTTCGTGTTTCAAGACGGATCGCGGTTTGACCAACGAGAAACGGAGACACTGCGAGGGAAGAGAGAACGAAAGAAAGAAAGAAAGAAAGAGAGAAACGGAGAGGCGGAATAGCGCGGAAGCTGGAGAAAAAGAGACGAAACGGGGCTGCTGCCGACTTACAAATTATACGCGCCCGACGAGATTTACGGTGACGCTCCGAGCGAGACCATTGTCCATCCTCGCTGCTCGCTTCTTTGCCTCTTTACTCGTTCGCTCGTTCGCTCGTTCGCTCGTTCGTCTTTGTTCTTTCCCGTGGATCGTACGGATCTAGCGAGGCCGCGCGCGTCTCTCCGCTGCAGTGCGTGGAACGGAACGGGCAGGATTTTCGAATCGTCCGACGAAACGAGGGGAACGAGGATAAGATAGTATTCGTCGCGAAAAAACCGGGGATCTCGATCGAGAAAGAGAGAGAGGAAGAACCAGCGGTGGAGGAAGAGAGAGAGTGAATCTGGTTCCGATCGAGTAATCGGCCCTCGAATTCGAGCCGAAGGATCCGGAGGCCCGCGAACGATTGATAAACCAAGTCCCGGACGTTGCGACGTCGCCACCGAAAAAGTCGAATAACGCTCGCGGGAAAGGTTCCTCGAACCCACTTAAATACCTGTTAAATACCTGTCGTCGAAACAAACCACGAACCTTCTAATATATTTATCAAACACTCGATCGTGTGGACGACGCGGAACAGGTAGGTAGGTGGGCGAGGTGCGACGGTACAGCGTCGACTGTGCGCAGAAATCCCCTTTAAATCGTTGACAAATATTTGCTCGACCTTTGGGAGAGACCTCCGTCACCTTTCGCCCTGCGGCTGCGGTATTCGCTATGTATAGCGTTTCGCTGGTTTTACCTGCGCGTTCCAGCCGGCGACGACCGCACGCGAAACGAGTTTCTCCGAGAAAATTGCAGCGAAAAACGAATCGGACGAGACGACTACGACGACGACGAACGACGACGAACGACGACGAACAACAACGTACGACGACAACGACGACAGCGAGGACAAGAACGATCGGTAGAGCGTTTACGAAGCTGCCTCGTCTCTGGATGCTGGAACCTTGGATGGTAGGGCAGCGATAACGGTCTATCGTCGTACAAATATTTACGCAATAAACGCGGGTACGCATCTCGCGCAGCTCGAGCTACCGAATAATTTACTGTTCCCCGAGATACCTGGCTCGCGTCAGCAACGGCAGGCGACGACGCAGTCACGAGAAGTGCGTCGCTCCGCGGCCACGGATTCGCGACACTCGTCGACTAGAGATTTTTGGCTCCCGGAGACTAACAGGACGAGGAGATTTCCCGGGTACGCGACGTAACGAGCAATTTAACCGTGAAGAAATGAAACCGTAAATCTCGGGACAGGTCTTACTCACGGGGGAGAGCAACAGTAACTACCAAAGGTGGATTTATGGCGTCATTAATCATTCCGCGTGCGCGTAACGCGCACGTAATTGATAACCCAGATGACGCACTTCGGAACTGGAGCACTCGTTAGTTCGTCACGTTTGGAAAGTACTGACGTTAACCGCTCCGAGGATCGGCCGATTCCCGCGTAATTACCGGCGTAAAAGTGTAACGTTCTCGATTACAGCGACGCGACTCGACGCAACGGTTCGAGAGCGCGTAATTGCGCGAGACGACCGATCGCCGGAACCCAAACGGAGGAACGTGTGCCTTCGATACCGTGGAAATACGAGCAAATTCGAGAGACGGTCTGCCATGTGGATGTCACTGTCGGAGAGGAGGAATACGTACCAGAATGAGCCGGCGATAGGGGTGACGAGAAGGAGGCAGACCGCCACGAAAACGAGGCGCATCTCCATCCCCTCCGCCCCGCGGAACAGCGCTTCGACGGTCGCCAATTGCTTCCTTTCTCCGGTGTGTACGGTGTGTCGCGTTGTCGGGTGCCGGATGCCGGATGCCGGATGCCGGACGTCGAATCCCGGATTGTCGAATCCCGGAATCGACGCGGATCCCAAGAAAATCGAGCTCTATCGGAGCGACTTGAGATTCCTGACCTACGAGGAACCGTCGTGCGACGTGTGGCGAGCGACGAGGTTCGATCACGGTCGGCTTCTTTTCGGAAATGTCCGTGAAGTCTCGTAGGAGAAATTCTTTATCGAGCACCCGATCTCCTCGACCGTTCACTCTCGACTACTTTCTCGTATCTGGTCTTTGCTTCTGTCGACACTTCACCGAAACACGATCGTGTTCTTCCTCTTCTTCTTCTTCTTCTTCGTCTTCTTCTCCTGCCTCTGCTTCGTCCTTCTCCTCCTCCACCACAGTCTTCTCCTCCTGCTACCGCTGTTGCTGTTGCTTCTGCTGATCTTCCTCGACGTGGTCGCAGCAGCCCTCTTCTTCCTTCTCCTCTACCGCCTGTTCTTCTTCCTCGACTTTTTCTTCGGTTGCTAGCGCTCGGGATACGCCGATCAAAGGGAAACAGCCTCTTTGAAACACGTGAACGGATATAAATATTGAGTGCGTCGAATCTTCATGATCTCCTCTTTCTGGAGTACCGCGAAACCATGGAAAAACAATCAAGTTGTACGGTCTGTTTTGCTTGGTGGATCGTAATCCGCCGGCGCAATGGATTGCAAATGGCCGCTGTCACGGAGAACCGATCGAGGAACGACCGGAAGGAAGGGAAGCAAGAACTCTTCCGGTTTCGCGGAGCGGTGCGCGCGTCCTCCTTCCCCGTTCGCGTTCCCCCGTTAGAACACTTTTCCGTTACAGTTTCCTTGCTGTCAACCCCCTTCCTTCGACGCGTTCGTCGACGTTCGACGTGACTCGCGATTCCGTCGGTGCTCGTCGGTTCCCGTCGATCTCGATCGAAAGCACGGCTAACGAGACGCGGTCAGAATCTAGGAAGCTGCCGTTTTCTTCCGGCGGGGACAAAAACCCGTCGCGTTCCTGCCAGAACTACGTCACCACGAACTTTGAGTGTTGCCTTACCCCCACCAGAAATGTACCGAGCAGTAGAGAACATCTGCCCCACCATTCGCCTTGGTTCTCTGCTGCTCTTCTTCTTCTTCGTCGTCGTCGTCGTCGTCCTCTTCTTCGTCTTCTTCGTCTCGTTCCTCTTCTACTTTTAATTTTTTTCTGCCGATTCTCCTACTCCAGGGCCGACAGCGGTTTCTCTACGACATCACCGTTAGCACGTTCACTGCACCATCGAGATCGACGTCGGCGTCGACGTCGTCAGCCTCACCACCGTCGCGACGTCGTGCTCGAACCAACAGCGGCGACCACATCCCCCGCCGCCAATCGTCGAGCAGATTATATCTCGAGCCGATCGAAGGGGAACAAGGAAGAGATGCGAATTTTTTTCTCCCGGACGACGATCGAAGGGCGCGTGTGCACGAGATCACGCCTGGAAACCGAGCGGAAACCGGGAGGAAATCGGCGAACGTCCGGGAGAAGGGAGAGCGAACCGAGAGAACCGGAGAGAACCAAAAGGACGGAGGAAGAAGGGAGGCGAGAAGAAGGACGAAAGGGTAAGAGAAGGGTGAAGGAAGAAGGTCGAAAAGCTCGCGCGGCGTGGCGCGATCGTGCGGAGGTGGAAAGCAGTCGATGGTAGGGGAGAGGAGAGGAGAATCGTTGGTCCGTGATCGGCGACGAGGCTCCCGGTCGGAGCGAACCGTACGAGACTGTTGCGGACTAGGCAGGTGAGCGCCGCTCGGCGGCAACGAGACGCAACCAAGCCCCTCTTTTCCTCTTTTAACTCTCCGTAGAACCTCTCGGCTCGGCTCCTCTCCGCTTCGCAACCTGCCGCTGAGAGAGAAAGAGAGAGTAAAAGAGAGAGAACCGCGGAGGGAGAACCGAGCGCGCCGCTATCGTTTTCTTTTCTCGACCTTTCTTCGGCTCCGCGAGCCAAACACCGCGTTTCGAGCAGCAAACGCGATTTAAGACGATTAGCCTGGGACCCTCCACTCTGACGCTTCTTCGCGCTCTCAAGGCACCCGAGAGTCCCGAAGGACCCGACACGCATGGCCGAGCCAAATCCTTCCGACGACCCTTCCTTCCTTTCGTTCGCCGAGGAGCCTCTTTTCCGCGCGAACTCCTCTCGCTCCCGGGTAGCGCCACCTCGAAAGACGGATATCGGTTACAATGACATTCTTCCCGTGGCACTCTCGTTACCGTCCCGACCGTCGACGGAAGCGTGTCACCCTGCAACTCAATCCCGAACGTCCCGGCGAACGAAGCAACTCGGTAGCATCGTCTTCTCCGTTATTCCCGCTCGTCCTATTCCCCTTTGGTACTTCTTGTTCCGCTCTCTGGGCAAGCAGGAGAGCACGAGCGGCTGCGTCCACCTTTCGCCTGTTTCGCCTTCGATCGCTTCTCCAACCTGATCCCTGTGCTCTCTCCCTCTCTCTCCGACCGTGGCTCGCCGGTACACGGTACACGGTACACGGCGGAGGCGCATCGTACAGGGCTATCGAGGGCTTAAGCTGTCGGCGTGTGGCTCGCTACATCCTTTTCATCTCCGCCGCCACGACAAAGCCGCGGTTGCTTCGACCAGGTACCCCTCACCGATCCTGATCCTTCGAATACGTCTCCTTTTCGGAAAGCGTATCGATACCACCACCGGTGCGGTGGCGAGGGCCGATAAACCGGTGATCCACCGGTGGCATCGAGACACCAGGAAGTCGGCCCCTACCGGTTTACCGGTGAGACTAGTCTTCCTTCTGTTTCACCGTTGCCACCCGTGTTCGACGCCGTGCCGGCCCAGATAGGAGCGAGACGGATCGAGAGTGACCCAATTGCCGGATCTCGTTCACAGTGGCGCGGTATCTCGAGCTATGGGTCAATTGCTTGGTTGACCGAGAGAGAGAGAGAGAGAGAGAGAAAGAGAGAGAGAGAGAGAGAGAGAGAGAGAACGCTACCAGCCAACTCGGTGTCACGATCGTTCTCCGTTAGTTCGTGGAATCGGCGAGAACCGTTCGACGATTCTCCCCGGTGACACGGTGGTAGCCGGTGTACGAACTTATGCGAGCCGCGCAAGATTTTCCTTGCGGTTCAATCGGCGGATTTCGAATTCGCCGACAAAGCGCGCCCGTCGTGTGGTCGTCCAACGAACGAAGGAACGAGCGATAACAACGACGATGAAAAGAAGCAGGAAAAGCAAAAGCGAGGAAGAGCGACGCGGTAAAAGGAGTTGTCTGCCGTGGCCGTATCATTATCGTCGAATCCTACCTCCTCGAGGGACGAGGAGAGTTTAGCGCGGCAGCGAGGAGAGCCCGGTGGAAAGAATGGAGAGAGACCGACAAACGGCTCGGCGAAGAAGGAACGAGATGGGACGAACGGGGAGAGTAGTAGGAGGAAGAGCCGAGGTGCCCGGAGTGCAAGGGGTCAGCGGGGGTCCGTATTACAGCTCATTTAGCAGCGGGGTCCTGTGCCCCTTCGGCGGCTCGAGAGATCTTCTCGGATCGGACCGGACCCGTGGACCTACGGCAAAGACGAGTTCGTTTCGTTCCCATAGGCTCCGAATTCGAATTCGTTGCCGCCACCGGGATCCTTCCACCGGCGATGATCGCTTTCCCATCGTCCCGTTCGCGCGTATAGACGACGCACGGCGATTCGCTAAAACTGCCGAGCAGCGTTTCGTGCGAGCTTAAAATAGCGCGAACGCAACACGTTCGGAAGAGGCGAGCAGAAACGCGAAAAAAGAGACAAGAAAACGTACTGCGAAAAAAACAGTGGAAATGGGAATGGGTAGACTGCACGGGGGAACGAGTAAGAGAAGAAGGAGATGGAGAAGGAGGAAGCGAGGACGTTACCGAGTTGTGACCAACACAGACACGGAATAGCCAGTAATTTATGGGTGAGACTAATTACCGGGGAATGCCGCTCCTCCGACTCTCCTGTGGTCCTAAGGCCGCGCGTCTCTGTCTCCCCCAGACCAGTTTTCTGAGACTAGTCCGAGCTTCGTTTAGCTCAGCTTCGTCTTGGTTCGTTGCTGCCTTCTCATCCCTCCCCTTTCGATCTCCCATTTTCATCGTCGTTCGATCTCGATTCCGGGCGCGTACCCGTCATCGATTTCCCATCGCGGGATCGGCTCGCGGGATCCGCTACGGACCGGGTAGATCCTCTTCTCCCCAACGATCGGGTGGTCGTTGAGCGGCCGCAACAAAGAGAAATCGTTATTTCGAGAAAGGATGAAAATATCGGGCGAGCTTGCTCGAGCAGATAATGGGCAAAGAAAAAAAGAGGCGTGTTCCCACGAGCCATCGCGGCGAAGGAGAAGGGTGTCGGAACAATACCGAGGCCCCGGTCCCCGATTCCCGTCCTTCGTTTCGACATTAGCCTGACCTAGCAATTTGGAGCAAGCTCTCTCGGTGTGCCTCGCCGGCTACCACACGATTCCTCTTCGTTAAATGCCATTATACGTTTCAGAGTTGGACACCCGGTCGTCGCATGAGTCGTGAATTCCTGAGAACCTGCTCGAACCTCGACAGCCAGCAGCGCGCCGGTGGCTGTCGGCCCTGCTCGGGACGATAGAGGCGGACCAAAGCGCGCAGCCACCAACAGATTCCTCTATTATGACGAGAACGAATCGAGGGAGAGGCGAGGAGGGACAGGGAGGGACAGGGAGGGACAGGGAGACACGGGGAGACGAAGAGAAAGAGAGAAAGGAAACCAGCCCGGAGAAGGAAAAAAAAGAAAACGGTATACCGACGTGGGCGCGTGACGAACTCTCCTCGATAGAGCCTTGGAGGAGGCGCGTTCTTTTTCTTTGGTCCGCACAGCCCGTGGACACCGCGTCGATAAAACCTACATTCAAATTTCGCGATCGGTCGCAAAAACCTTCGACGAACTGCGAGATGAAAGGCCAACGTCGAGGAAAGAGGAGGAGAAGAAGAGACGGCTGCGAAACGGGCGGATCACCAGAATGAAGGAAGAGAATCGGAGAGAACCGCAAACAGTTTTTGCCGCGAATCTCGCAAGGCCGCGTCGTAGACGGTCGAGCCGAGACCTCGTGACCGAGTGGTGGACTCGAAAGCAGTGCGCGGACTTGGGACCGATGACACGGGATCGGTCCCACGACAAAGAAACAGCGAGACGAGCTGGATCCGACTGTTTTTCTGCGCCGTGACGTTTCGCCAATTTATTGCGTCTCTCCCTGTCATCCACGGACCGATATATCCTCGAGGAATTTCGCGTTGGCCGAATCCTCGAATCCTCGAATCTGGCCCCCTTCCTCTCGATAACGTTCGAGCTGTTGCTCTCGCCTGTGCGCGCGCGCGCGCCCAGCTAAATCAGGCCCCAGGTTGCACGAGAATTTTGCGCGATTCCGCCGCGGTTTATCTCGTAGAAGGGAACGGGTCGAATAGATTAGAGCAAAGCTGGCAATTACGCTCGAGAGACGGACGGTACCTCGCGACGACGGTGCTCGCTCGCTCGTAACTTTCGATATATCGGAGCGTTATCGCGCGCCCCACCGTCCAGGGAAGAACTGTCTCCTGTGCATACGAGCGCAGCGTATAGCCTTCGGTGCGCAGCCACCAGATATCGAAACTAATAATTATTCGATTCGCGATTCATTCCTAATTACCGAAGGCCACCGTGTCGAACAGTTTCGAAAGAACCGGGGCACCGTGCGTCGTTAAATACGAAGCAGATACCGATCGGCAGCCAGTTTCTGCAGGCAATAAGCGTGCTCTCCTGCCGAGATGGAAACCGAACCGAACGATCTCGAATGGGCGTTTACAACTCGGCGTTTCGCGATCGAACCGGGTAAACAAATGCACGAGTAAACGCGCTGTAGCAATTACACGGCACTTACGTACCGGCTCGCGTATGCAGCCAGCCTCGGGATACTCGAGTAGGTTTCTCCGTTCTCGTCTCGCAGATCCTCTCTTTCTCCCTCCCTCTATCCCCCACCCCTCCTTTTCGCCCTCTCTCTCTCTCTCTCTTTCTCTCTGTATGTGTTTGTTTTCACCAGGCAACCCCAAATTTTTTATCGTCCCTCTCCTCGCAATGAACGCTCATATCCCTCGATTCTTTCCACTCCGTTTTCTTAGTCTTAACGTTCGCGTTTCCTCTCTCTCACTCTCTCTCTCTCTCTCTCGTCTCTCCCTCCCCTTGGCTCCCTCGAGTTTCCACAATAGTAATTACGAGGCAGACCGATCGTAAATTTTACGTAGGCTAAACGCACGCACGGCCAACCGCGAACACCGCGCGACCACTTTCTATTTCCCATGGGACCATGGGACCTCCTCTCTCGAGGCGCGCGGCTCGCGGCGCGCAACCAGTCGATACGGTCCGATCGCGGGGACCAACGGGGACCAACAGGGACCAGCATGGAAGGGGACACCAGGCACGACCCGTCTGACCCGTCCGGGTTAAACGAGTCCGCGTGCCCCGTGTTCGCCACTTGTTCCGGGCTCGTTCGCCTCGTTTCTCTTTCCGCGTTATCGTTGTTCCCCCCGATGTGCTCTCTAGATTTCCTCTTATTCGTCGAACGTTACGTTCGATCGGGTACACGATCGAGAGCGATCACGACGTCTATCCGCGCCGACTCCTTATACCCCACACGAACACGTTCTCACAGGTTTTGGCACGATGAATCATCGATAGGCTCGAGAACGATGTAGACGAGGTTCACGACCAAAAAGAAGCCCGTGATCATGCTACGAGACGGGACGGGAGACGGAACAACGAGACGGATAGGAAAGGAAAGGCTAGGGGGCGGTTGTATTTCGTCGAAGAAACTACGCGAAGGTCGGCGTCGTCGTCGTCGTCGTCGTGGTCGTGGTCGTGGTCCTGCTCGTGGTCGTCCGTTCCACGAGATATCGACCGAAAGAGGGAAGCGATCGTGTCTTGTAAGCCGCGAGTTTATAGGCCACGGCCTAACAACGACCCGTTCCTTATGATGCGCTCGTGTTTCCCGCTCGATCCGTTTCGTTGTACCTCTCGAACGGCTGTTCGATTTATTGCACTTGGAGCTGCCCCCTCGCGTGGCAAATCAACCACCGCCATCGCTATCACCACCAACCACCCAACGATAATACCACCTCCATCGTCACGCGGAAGCGCGAGTATAAGAGGACTCGCGTATATCCGAGAATAGCGGAGAAACCACGAGGTTGGATCTCCCCGAGTCGAGACGAGGTAGGCCTCCGAGATCCACTAAATGTTCGGGACGTGTCTCGAGCGCATCAAAAGCAGACCTGGCCGCAGGCCGGCGTTATAATTTCAGGCGGTTTCAGGGAGGTCCGATGCCGGAGGGCCAACCGAGACCAGTTCAATGAAGTCATCAGCTAGTCGAGGCCGGGGTGCTCTGTTATTATACCGTGGTACCGCGGCACCATCCTCGCTCCTTTCTTCCACGCAGCCGGTCCTCCCCGAACATAGCCGACTCTCGCGTCCGCGGATTTTTCGCTATTCGGCTCGTTGTTTCCCGCCGATTCGAACGAATTATCGACTCGGGAAACATTGCCGTTCGAACGCCAACGCTTTCGGTAATTTCGTGCGCGGAACTTATAAAACCGGCGATAACGGAAACGATAACGATCCGTTCGCTGGAACGAATACGTCGACCGAGAACTATGCGGAAGTAACGATTAGAGGACCGTAAAACGATTGAAACCCGAGGGATACTCGAGTAAATAGAGGCAGGTTTCACGACAGGTTGGATAGCAACGTTGAAAGGGAGATAAGCTTCGAAGGGTACGCATACTTCGACACCAACAGTGTACGTATACGTATACGTACGGCTAATCTCGAGACTGGCAATAAGGCCGCCGAGGGTTTCTTTTACAATCGGCCCGGGGGCCAATTAGATCCAAAGTTCTTAATCCGTTTATCAGTCGAGCCACGGTGCACGAGCCTCTTTCATCGGAACGGATAAAAGAGCTTTCGAGTTCGGCCGGAGGAACGCCGAATCCGATCGTAACGAATGCCCCGTCCTCCGTGTATGTGTGTTTGCGTGTGTCTGTCTGTGTGTGTGTGTGTGTGTGCGTGCACTCGAGAATGCATTATGTATTAATCGAGTTTGCCGTCTTCCAGGGGGAGTCCGTAGCCCGACCAGACGATTCGTGAAAATTCGAACGCTTCGAAGCCGAGAGACGGCGACTGGTCGTGTTGTAAATTGCGCGGGACTGTTCTTTATCGCGTGCGAGTGGAAACGAAGAAAAAAGGATAGAGCGAGAGCGAGAGCGAGAGCGATAGAGAGGGAGAAAAGAGAAAAAGAGGGGAGGAGAGCGAGCAAGATTTCTCACTCGTGGGTAAAGACGGGTCCGGCTGTTGATAGAGGGTCCAGAGGAGGGCCACGGCCCACGGGGGCCTCCGGCATGGCATTCGTGTGGATATTAGAGCGATTGTCGTGCCTGATTCGGTACGGTCTTGAAATAAGGCCCCCGCGGGCTGACAGCGGCGAACGCTCCTCGTACAAAACCGGCTAACGGTGCCCACCCTCCGATTCTTCTGCACGAGATGCCCCACCGTCGACTTCTCTCCGACGCCTTCGAGTGCCCTAATCTTCCTCTCGAGTTAGTCGAGCCACTCCCGCTTCTTTTCCTCGCTCGCGTTCGTTCCTTCCAGCTATTTCGCGGCCGTAGCCGCGTGCGTCCTCGCGAGAATTTCCTCCCCGAGAAACATTCCCGTTTGTTCGCTCGATTCGCGACGATTCTCGTCGGCGGGTCCCGTCGATCGTTCGCCACGGAAAAAGGAGGGAAGGCGAGAAGAGCGAAAGAGGCAGCTCCTTCCGCGATTCAAAGTCCTGCCCCGGAGGTCCGACCGTTGCTTCCTCTCTGTCTCTCCCTGTCCGTGGTCCATATCATCTTCCGAAGCCGACGGTACTGGTCGGCATCGTGTGAAGTCCAACCGAGCCATTATATCCCCCTTGGCCGCCTTCGTGGTGTATATACCCATCGAGGCATCTTCGGTCACTGCGAGAAGGAAGAGGAGGGATGAGGTGGGTACGAGAGACACACCGGTGCGCGGTGCGGTGCGGAACGGCCCGTAGGGTGAGACCTCTCTCTCTTTTTCCCTTTCACCCTCGTTCCCCTTCTTCACCCTCTTTTCCCTCGAACGCCCGCGGTCGGGGAACGGAAAAGAGATACGAGCAGCGACGGGCCCGGAGGAGTGGCGGAGAAACGGAGGAGAACGGAGGTAGAACAGCGAAGGAGCGAAGAAGGAGCACCGGGGGAAGAACAAGAGCAAGGAAGCGCGAGGTGAAAGATGCGAGAAGGAAAGTGCGTGCTGGATCGCGGAGCCAAGAGGTGTCGGGGCCCGCATTAAGGGGGGCGGAACGCCTCGAAGGGGCCCGAATTATGACGTCACGGACCGCACACGTCGCAATAAGGCGAGCCGAACACGAAAATGAATTGTTCGCCGTAGTACCGCGGAACGGGGACCGAGCGGTCACGCTGCCCCGTGGCCTGTAGCCGGCCGACGAAGCGCTTCTCGGCCCGGGCTATCTCTATCCTTGAAATCGCGAGCGACAAAACGAACGTCGACTTTTGCGGAAGTCCGCCCGGACCGGGTCTGTTCTTCGGGGAAGAAAATTCGGACGATACGAGCGTGACCGAACGATCGCACCCGGATTCTCGGTCTCACGGCGGACATTAACGAAGCGAAACGTGTGCTCAGCGGGTCGTGCCATTCTAGCGGACAGAAGAATCATTCGGTTGATTATAAGATAATGCTGGCTCGGCCGATCGAAAAAAGAGTGACCGAGTCACGAGAGAAACGAACGGTGTGGAGGGGAACCGTGCACGAGAGAGAGAGAGGGAGAGAGAGGTTCCGAAGAAGGAGAAAGAAGAGGAGTGACAGGGAGAAAGCTCCACCTTTCGAAACGATCGCTAGATTCACGGAGGAAGCCGCAACGCGTGTGAAACAGGAGATCGACGACACAGGAGGAGGAGATGGAGGAAGAGGTGGAGGCGATGGATAGGATGGGAGGGGAGCAGCCAGAACGGTGAAATAGAAACCGAGTAAAATAGAAAGGATCCAGTGGGGATTGCCTTCATTCATGAAATCTTTTATCTCGATGGATTTCTACGGAAATTGGTTCCCACAGGACCGGAGACAATGAGAAACATCTTTTACGACTGCGTCGTAACCGTAGGTGGCCAGCTCATTGTGGGCTTTAAAGGTTGCATTACACGCCGCGTTCGAGCTCGCGCGAAAACAGCCTCGTCATAGGTGCCCGATTCCCTTTCGTCTCCTTTGTTTTTCTTCGTATCTATGATTCGGCTGTTTTGCGACCCCTAGGCACCCGAGCAGGAAAGTGAGTTGTACCGCATTCCACCGTGATCGTCCGAGAGCAGAAGGCCAGGAACCGCCTCTGTGCTCTCCATAGAAGCACGTCCGTTTCGCGCCGATTAACCAACTTCCCGAGACCGCCATCACCCATCTTCGACGAGCTCCGAACACCGTGGTATCGCGTCGATACGCATACGCGATTAATAGAAGCCTGGAGGAGCGCGAAAGCGCAAGAGCGCAGTTGCAATGGAGCTATTGCACGCCACCCGTAGAGGCGGTAGCGTGGGAACGGTCAAGCATCGTGGCCGGGACGAATCGCAGATTGGACCGATCCTGCGGATCCGGCCGATGCTCGCTGAAATAGAAACAACCCCGGAATTATAATCTTGGAAATTGCGGAAGCAACGCGCTCGAGGTTCGGTTATTGTGCGACCTTCGTCCCGCAGAGTCGTCTTTATTGGTCGACACTGTCAAACCGTAATGCTGGCGAGTTTATAGCGGTAATCCGTACAAGATCCGCGTATAAGAACCGTCGTCTCACTCCTTAATAATATCGATCGTCTTTCATCGACTTACAAGGTATCGCGCATTAAATTCTCCCGTGGCGTTGCGGCGCACCATGGTCACGTGGAACAGCGATAAATATAGTTACGAGCTAATAACGCTCATTAATTATGTACACAAATTCGTAATATACGAATCCGCCACCCGTATAAGCGTAACGAAGTCGACTTGGGCGGTGGTGGAAATATCGGCGGGACGGAGCGAGACCGTATGATGCACGAGGGAAAGAGACGACGGGAGAAAGAGAAAGAGGGCGAGATTACCGGCTACCCGCACAAATGAGTATTTATGATCGCGCCACGGCTCTATATTATGCCTCATTTTGCCGGAGGATCGATTAGCTCTAATCGAGATGTACAAACAAAACGTTAATAAACGGTGCTCGTTCCTCGTCCCTGCCGACTTCTTTCGCGAAAGCCCGCGCCACCGAAGCACACACGCGCGCACAACGACCAACGCAACGGAGAAAGACGGAAAGAAAGCTAGAAAGAAACGAACCGGCCGGCCCTCGGGATCGAGCGAGTCCTGGCTCGCTCTGGCTGTCTCGCTCACCTGCTCGCTTACCTCCACCCATAGGTATTCCGCGTGTGTATGCGAGCTCGCGCAAAGCACGTGACACGTGTTTCTCGCACGTGCTGCACGCACGTGTACGTGTACGTGAGCAAGAACGCGCCTCGCGATTAAGTATCGATTAGTCTCCTCGGACGCGGACGATCGAACTACCAGACGAACCGATGGTACCAGGACGAACCGGTGTCGTCCAGCCGCCGAATGGCCAACCCGCGACCGGTTCCCGTGTAATAATGCTGCAACATTGCCGGAGGATCTATGCTACATTCGCGACGGAACGAGATCTATAATTTTCTAGAGTTGCCACCTCGAGAATTGGCAGGTTCTACATCTTGATTTGTCCGTTTTTATAAAGGGTAGTTTTTTTTCGGCTGTAGCGTTGGGGACCGACCGCAGACTGCTTCATCCGCGCAACTCCGAACGATGATATTTATATCGCTATGCGGATGATTGAGTGCGAGCACATTGTTATCGATCGACGCGTTGTCAACGAGCTCTTATCGAGGCTCCTTAAAAATTTTGGAAGTTGCAACTTATGACCGCGGGGAAATAGGAATAGGCCAATTTGTAATGAACGAGAACAGGTGGAAAATATAATTCCCCAACGTCGTTATTTCTTGGCTGAAGAGGCTCCAAGACGCGGCGATCCGGTCGTGATGGAAGGTCGCAATAGCACGGTCTGACGCGTTCCGATAGTTTGAATAACGGATTAAGTGGCAATAGAGATCTGTCCGCGATCTCGTATAGCGAGCGGAACGCTCGACCTACCGCGCGCCGCTCGGAACGTCCTCTCGATCTTTTCGTGGCACTGGCTACGATCCGATCGAAGGAATCCACCGTCCGATCGCATCGAGCGATGCTCTCGGATAATAGAGCCACATCATCGTATTTAATAATCGTACAATGGCTGACGGGGTCCGATAAGATCGCGATCGTTTCGGTAGACGGGTGAAGCCTCGATAAGGCGCACGGCCATAATAACGCAATTAACACTTCTTTGTTCGATCAATTTCCATCCGCTTGTCTGTTCAAGCGAACGCCTCGCCGGACGATCGCGAAACGAAAAGGGTTCTCTCTCTCTCTCTCTCTCTCGTTCATACACACACACACACACACTCTCGCTTTCTCTTTCTCTTTCTCTTTCCTTCGTTTCTTGTACACAAATCGCCGGTGTATCGTTCACTCTCGACAGGGATCGTCGCGGATCTGTTAAAACAGATTCTTTCGTTCATCGAACAGAATACCAAAACGTTTCTATTATATTTTAATTAATATATATCTCTTCTTAATTTCCGGACACCCTGAAACGCTCGACGCACCGTCTCGGGCTTAACCCCTCTGGTTGATTACGATCGTTTACGACCGATAAATCACTCGGCGTCCCTCCCTCTCCACCCCCCGTTTTTTTCTGTTTATTCGCAAAACGTCACGATAGCCCTAATCGTTGAAACCGGTAGTAAAACGATCGTTACTAGTCGCGACAAAGAAACCGCCACCTCCGAGAACAAACGAGCCAATAAACTCGTTTTATCGGCCCCTCTCCTTCCTTCCGTTTTGCCCGAGACGTTCCCCCCGAGAGACCTCGCGAACCCTTCCTCTCCTCGCGTATTTAACATACCGACTAAACGCGGACAACACTACCGATACCGAGGAACAAGGATCGAGAAGACTCGTTCGAGGGTCCGTGGTAGGCGAGAACGGCAACAAGAACGCGTTTCCCCGATCCGACGGTCCTGGCGTGGGTGTCGAGATCCTAATCTGTCGCGGTCGCGAGTAGAACAACAACGATTAGGCTCTCGTCCGGTTGGTCTCCGGGCGCTGTTACTCTTTCGCTCTGTCGTCCTCTTTCTCCCAGGATCGCTCCCACAAGTTTTTAACTTGCATTCCTCCGATCAAAGTTGGCACAAGCGCGACAAAAATATCTGGAAAATATCTTGTTTTAACTCCAACACCAAAACATTTTTTGACTTAAAATATTTCCATTGTACATGATTTACTTTCTTTCGTGTGTACGAGGTTTGTACTTGTACTGGCAGTCCTTAAATCTTTAGAAACCTCTTAGATGCAAGCGTAGTAATATCAAAGTTGTTTTAAACAATCCTACGTTGTTTTTGTCGTTTGGCAATCATTCTTTCGACAGGCCCGTGCACAAAATCCTTGACGTTTAGTACCAATCACGGACAGTGGCGTCTCTCGAGATTTTAACGATAATCAATTGGAAAATTACACGTCCGATAGAAAACGCGCAGAGCCACAAGTAAAAGAAGAAACGGAGTTGGCTGGAAAGAGGGAAGAGGGAAGAGGTAAGAGGCAAGAGGAACGGTCCGATCCATAAGATCGAGTCCGAAGCCTATACATATGCATAGCCAGATAGCCGGATCTGCAGGGAGTGTGAGATCCGACAGGTTCGGAGGTGGCAATGAGCTTGGGTCCCGCCTGCCGCCACACCCACGCGCATATATCTTATTTTCCCTCTTTATTTATTCGAATTGCCGTTGGTCGAGGGCCACTCTTCGTATCCCCATGGCTCCTTTGGCATAATAGGCGAGCATGGTGGCCCATCGTCTCCTCGGCCTTCCTTATATCTCTCGGGCTGCTCCTTATTTTCAGCTACGCCATTCCCGCGTCCCCTCCGGGAACTCCACGGGACTGCGATTTTTCATCCTTCGTTTCAGTGTCTCCCTCTCTTCTTCTCTCCGTCCTACTATAGCTATTCTCGCTCCCTCCGATCCTCCGCCCCTCTTCTCCTCGGCGATGCTAGGAACGGTACACGCACGAATCGATAATGACGCGCGTCATGCCGAAAACGAAACGCGCTCGTATCGGGTTGTTTGATTATCGTCGAAGCGGATCCATTCGTGCACAGGTTGTTGCGCGAATAACACGGTCAAGGCAGCGGCGCGGCGAACAATGGAACAACTCGGAAGCGAAATCTCGATTAGATCCTCTTATCCTCTTAAGTTGTTACAGCGGATCGACGGCGGATCAGCCTCAGCGGTCTCCTTCGGTATCGAAACAGCGAGTGCGTCCATTGTTCGCGAAGAGGAAGCGACCTATACGAGCATCTTTCCGCCGTGAAGGCCGGGAAAACGCAGCCCATCTCCGACGTTTTCCGTATTTTCCTCATTGTCGGACCGGGAGTAAGACCTTCTTTGAAGTGTCAGGACATTTCACAGATGCGTGCGCCCGGCTACGCACGAGGGCGCACCGAACAAACGAGTTTCCTTGCTGTTTTTGAGCGAGATACGTAGCAGCAGCCCGGCATCGGCATCGGCGAATAGGAAACAGCCGGAACCTCGTCTATGATCCTCGAAAGCAGATTATCCGGGAGCTACTTTTAGCCGGCAAATCGATCATGCCCGAGCGCACTCTAACAAGTGGCTTTTAACAGAAACGATGCCCGATCATCCGCGCTCGGTGTATCTCGCTCGTCGATCGTGCGATCGAGCGTTACAATTTTGTAACGGATATCTTTTCGACCGCCGCTGCTCGTCCAGCAAATGGCTGGCGGCATTGAGACTGAGAGAGACAGGATCCTTTCTTCTGAGCGGTTCTGGACGATCCTCTCCGCGCGTTCGGCACGCATCGTTTCCAAAGAAAGAACGCGTCCGGATCGACAACCGTTTAACGACGCATCTACTTCACCGTGCTCGTTCCCTCTTCCCTCGATGAATCGACGCTTCCCTTTTGCTCGTTGTCGGGGACGATAATAACGTCTTGGTTCGACGCGACAATAGCGTACGAACGGGGCGGCGCGGGACGGTGAGCCCGAAATTACGGTTACCGAGGCTCCGAGAACGAGCAGACACGAGAAAAGAGATGCCCCGGGAGCGTCTATCGCGTTTCGGTTCTCTGTGTAATCTCCTCGAGGAATTCAGAGCGGACGTTTTAGGTAAGCGAGCCAATTCCAGTGGACGCGAGCATCCGGCGCGGAATAACACGGAGAATGCGGGTCAAACGAGGAGTCGCGAGCAAACGGAATCGTCGGGAGAATTCTCTCGTTGGGAACACCTCTTCGATTCCTTTCCGGTAGGTTCCCCCGGTGTATCGAGGCTATCCCTTTCATCGGTCGCGTCTCGTCTATACACGCTCGTACCGAAATAATCGCGAAGAACAAGGCACGAGGTCCGCCGAAAGGATGGGGGCGTGACGGCGGCGACGTTGCACGCACATTTCTCTCCTCTTTCCTCCCCTTTCTACGGCCCAGAAGAAGGATCAGCGTGGGTGTTGCGTTCACTTGACGCACCGTTCCATGAGACATAATGCCGAACGACGGCCCGAGCGAATTCGTCGAGAGCGACGCGCGATCGTCAAAGCGGCACAATGTGTTGGCCCCGGGAGCCTGTTCAGAGAGCTTCAGAGAGCCCGATAGGAAGTGGGACGTACCCGCGCGTTCCTTTTCTTCCACCCTGTATTTTACCAAATATTGCTTCCATAAGTGTATCGCGTTACCCTCGCGGTCCCTCGGCCGTCCCTCGAGAACGTTCCCTCACCGTTCCGTCGAATCATTGTGTCGCGATCAGCGGAGGGAGGCATTCTTTTGCACCCAAGAAAAATAGCTGGTTAATTATATCAGAGTTATTGTGGTGCGGCCCAGGGGCAGGGTGGAGCGCAACCCTCGCGGAGCTTTAAACGCGCCCAGCCAGCAGGAATGCATATTATTAAAACATTCCGGACAAGTTCTCTGTCGGCCGGAGTATCCCGCGGAGCTCGCCGTAGCTCCCAGCCGCGGCTCCCGACGTTTCCATGGCGAATCGTTCGCATTACTAGGATGATCCTCTTTCTCTCTCTCTCTTCCTCTCCCCTTTCTCCCTCTCTCTTTCCTCTCTCCCGCGCCGATATTTTTATCAAAGATGCTCCCTTCGATAATCGTTGCTGGCCACGCTCTCCTTTCGTGCGGCGGCAACACAAAGGAGGGAGACGGCGCGATCGACGTTTAGCGGCCGATGGGTGCTCGACAGCGGTGCTTTTTCCGCGTTTAGGAATCTCTCGTTAACTGGACGACGTCTCAATTAAAGTCGAGAGTCCCGCGAAAACGAGTCGTGACACGGGACGACCGAGGAACGATCGATTGTCACGCTCGGAACGTGCTCCCCTCGATCTCGTGGATCGCGGTCGACACGGGGGAGAGAAGACCACGACCGATCGCGTTCCGAGGTGACGAGAGCAAGACGCGTAAGCGAGGCGAGGTGAGGGAAACGGCGCGAAAACATGGGAACAAGGGTGGAAGGGAAGAAGGGAAACAAGGGAAACAAGGGAAGAAGGCGCGATAACTGACACTCACCGGCGAGGTAAGATAATTCGTTTATCGGGATTTCCGTGTCTTCGTAGGGGCAACGCGCCTTTGCGCGGGTGTTCGCGCCCGCATCGCCGCACCGGTGAAACGGCAGTTTTTGCGCGGACTCGCGAGACCGATTATGTGCGCGTCGAACTGTAATCGAGATTCGGCTATCCGTGGCTGAGGGGAAATCAAATTTTCCTGGGGCGAAAACGGGGGCCCGAAAGAGAGCGGGCTCGCTTCAACCCCTGTTCGAATACCGGCCAATTAGGCTTCCGAGCAGGAGTGCACCGGGACGCATTGCACGGCGATAGGATGATCGAGTGGTTCGATGGTATCGGTGCTCGCGTGCCAAGATCATGGTCGGGACACTCGATAGCCCGATAAGTAATGCACCCAGATAGGATGACGGAGGGTACACGGTGAACTCGTCGAAAGAAGGTAGAGGGAGAACGATTCAGGGAGGCGAAGTGGAGAACAGCGGATCAGGGGGTATCGGAGGGACGGAGAACCAGGAGGGACTCCTCTGGAAGCACGGACGATCTTATCGCGGAGAGGTACCTGGCCCGGGCAATGAGCGTCCGCTACCAAACGAATGGAAGGAACGTAGTCGCTGGTTTCCTCTCGCGCGCAGCAACAAAAAGAGCCCGTGGCCCGCGTGCCTCGACAAATACTTTTCAACGGTATCGCCTCGACTACGAAATACGTTTGCGAGCTAACCCTCCTTCCCTTCTCCCCTGAAAGAGAAAGAGAGGAAGAACAGGGAGAGGGAGAGGCAGAGAGAGAGAGAGAGAGAGAGAACTCGACGGCGCGTGAGCTCGTTTGTTCGCTCGAGGACTCTAATTAGCCGCGGCTAATAATTCGACCATTCGCCGATCTATCGACTCGGGTGGACGAACGGATGGACGAATGGAAGAATGAAACAGCGATCTTCGATATCGCTCCCACCATTCGGCTATCGGTCGATCGCCGAGCGACGCGTTTCCGTTGATCGGCACACAAACTTTAATTAGACGGAGGTAAATTGCAAGCCGTACCGGTATTAAACGAGTGCCCCGTTTCGATCCGATCCGATCCGATCCAACGCGGCGCGGCGCGACGCTACACAACGATCGCAGCGAAGCCGCATCTCTCCGATGCGGAGCTCGCTTTGTATCAGGACGGCGTTTGATCTTCGACCACGTGCCACGGTGGGGTGAATAGAGGCCGAGTTATGCGAACGGGGTTGTTGCGACTAATTGCCAGCTCAGCGACCACGTCACCGGGACCCGCGCTTCCACTGATCCGACCGAACCGAAGGAACGATAACAGAAAAGGGACGAAATCCTGGACAGGAGGGAGGGGTGAGAGAGCCGCTGTGTTCTAGATCCAAGGGGAGCTGAAATATCTCTCTCTCTCTCTCTCTCTCTCTCTCTCCTCGTCGAGGACTCGGGGTGGTTTGGGGATGCCGAGAAGTTTCTGCGACGAACGATGCTCGTTCGCGATGCGTCCAACGACTAAAGAACGCCGGAACTCGAGCTCGATCCGTCGGAATCTGCGCGCCTGTGCAGAATTCGACGGAAACGAGCAAAGAACGGGAGACGCGGTGGGGTTGAGTGGGCGGAAAGCCAGAGTTAGGGAACGAGATAAACCTCAATTATGCCGATTGAGCATCCTCCGCGGGATACCGAGTAGGGGAAGTTTGCTCCTCCTACTTTTCCTGCCACGTGATCACGGGCAGCCTTCTTTCCTTCCTTGCTTCCTTCCTTCCTTCCTTCCTTCCTTCCTTCCTTCCTTCCTTCCTTCCTTTCTTCCTTCCTTCCTTCCGTCCTTTTTTCTTTTTTTCTTTCTTTCTTCTTTCCTTTCTTTCCTTCTTCCTTCCTTTCTTCCTCCCTTCCACTGATCGTCGCTGACACAACGGAGGAAATGGTATACAAAGAAATCGACTAATCGCATTCACCGATATAATCGTTCCGTAATAGACACGCGCGGCGAAGTCGATCGATATAGATTTCGACAATGAAAACTTCAAGGCAGAGAGGGGAAAGGACAGCAAGGTGCAAAACAATCGGAGCATCGACGCGAAATACCTGTTGGTTCGCGAAGAGGCGTTTTCAGGCAGTCCTTCGAGAAACCAAGGGAGAGAGACAAAGAGTGAGATGAACCGATAGAAATAGAGAAAAAAGAGAGAGAGCGAGAGAGAGTTGCAAGGATAGGAAAAGAGAGGAGGGGGTAGAGATGGAGAGAGACGGTAGAAGAGCGCGAATTGGAGGGAAAAGGAGGGTCGGAAGTGGGAGGAAAGAGAGGGAGATGCAGAAGCAGCCTACAGGCTCTCTCTCTTCGAGCATCCACGTCTCCTCGTCTCTCGTTTGGTCTCTCTCCGTCGGTCTTTGGTTCTCTCCTTGTTCTCCGTCTCGGTCCGAGTCTCCGTCTCCCAGGCTCTCGCGTCTTTCCGTCTCCGTCTGTGGTTTCACTTGCGATCGTCCATCCTCGTCCGTCGGTTTGAATCTCAGGGTGGTGGCCGACGGTAGTGGTGGTCGTGTCCGGATGGTGGTGGTTATGGTGGGGGGGTAGTTGGTTTCTTCGTGCCTACCGCTCCCTATCTCTCCTTTCTCTCCCTATGGGAGGGCGAGGAGGGCCCCCGTAGCCGCGCACTGCGCACCGAGTTCATCATAGACAGACCGATCTCCCTGACAGCTCCTCGTCGGGCTTGAACGGAGGTGGAATCATCAGATTCTGTCCATCTCTTCCTCGGCTCGCAGTAGCGTGTCGGAATAACGAACGCGGAAACACGAGGACAACGGAAGTGATAGCGCGCGCGGCCCTCTGTCCCTCTGTGGTCTCTTTCTCGCGATCGAGTCTCGCGATCGTTTGTTTATCCGTCCCGGCGCGTCTCGTCTCGTCCCGTCTCGTCTCGTCTCTTCTCCCTCTTTTCGATCTCGTTTCACACCCTCGGCCACTCTTTTCCCCCAACTTTTCTCGACTTTCTCGGTCGTCCGTACGTTCTCCGTCGCGAACTCGCGCGTCCATCTCGACGCCCCTTCCTCTCAATCGGTCCGTTGACTTCCAACCCCTATGGTGGTTGATCCGCGACCTTGTTCGATCGCGTTTGACTCGGTACAGTGACGAGTCACGGGGCAGATCCGATCGGTGCTATGAACGCGAAACGCGACCACGGCCAGTTTGCTATTCGACTGTTTGCACGAACGAAACGATAGCTGCGGTGGTGCGCGCGCGAGGGGGAAACGGAGCGAGAGAGAGCGAAAGAGCGAGTGAGAGCGAGATAGAGATAGAGAAAGAAAGAGAGAGAGAGCGAGAGAGAGAGAAAGAGAGAGGGAGAGAGACAGATCACCGGTGGAAGAGGAACACGAACCGTAAGAGGGGGATGAGTGCGTGGGAGGAGTAAGAGATCCCGGAGGGCGACTTTTCTTTTATTTGAGCTTGACACTTCGTCGTGAACGCGCGCACACACCGGAAGTACACAGAGCCGTGTGACGATCTTCTTTTTCTTGGAACGGTTCGCGCGCACCTCGTCCGCGCGCTACGAACTTCGAGCTTCGAGCTTCGAGGTTCGAGCTTCTCGATTGAACACTAGCGAGCCGAGGAGCGGAAGAGCCGAGAATCGGAGGAGCGAAGGAGCGGAGGAAACGCGGGACTCCACCGACCAACGACCACCGAGCACAGAGCACCGAGCACCGACCACCGGCCGGTCCCCGCGCCGTTAAGGGTGCAAGGAAGACGATCAGAATGTCGCGATACCTGGGAACGAGCACGGCGTACGAGGGCGCCGCGTCCTGCGATTCCATGGTTGGCCGAGGATAAACAGGACCCCTCGTTAACCCAACCGAATTGTTTCTTCCCGCCGACAGATCCGGAAGTGTGTCTTTCGATTCGCGGGATGTCGCGGAGTGACCACGGAACCCGTCGATCGCGGGCCATCATGCAGCCGCGCGACGATGTTTGATTCCGCAACGACCACAGTGTCCAGTGCCAGTACGCGCGAGAACGGGTTCGCGAGAGTCGACCACAGTATTTTTATCTCCAAAGACGAAGACGGCGGGCGAGACCAAATAATTCTAGGACACCGAAGACGGACGACGGACCGCGGACGTCGAATCCGCGGACCGATCCACAAACGATCGCAAATCGGTTGCGAACAGAGAGGAGACACGAAGGAACGAAGCACGTAACGAAACGAAAGGATAGAAGGAAAATCGTAGGAAGGGCGGTCGGTCGACGAACCGTTCGATCGTCATCGAGGATATTGTGTCCCGGGGTAGTTTTCGGAGCGACCCCTCGAAGCGGCGAAACTGGAAGCTCTCGAATCGTGTACGGAACGTCAAAGCAGAAGCGCCGGTGCCCGGGGCGAGGAGGAGTCCTCGACGCGTGCCAGGCTGCTGATCACAGGCACCGCGCCGGAGACGAGAGACGAGAGACGAAGCGTAGGAGAGGGATTCGAAAAAAAACCGTACAGAAACACAGAGAGCAAGAAAGAGAGTCGCGCGGCACCGTCTCTCGAGCGAGGGGTCCTTCCGTTCGGGTGCTAGGGGTGTGCAGCCCTGGACGAGGGGTCGCACTCGACTCTTTTAAAGTGGGCAAACCGCGCAAAGAATAAGCGAGACGTCCTCGGGGCGATGACAGGATGCCTCCTTCTCGATCAAGACGTGTCTACGAAGGACCACCGTCTAGGATCGCGACTAGAATCGGACCCACCATCACCCTGTTGCTCATCCTTCTCGAGAATCGTCGGTGAGTACCAACTTCTTGACCCTCTGCCTGGCCCATTGCGATTATCGACACCCGTACAACAATCGGAAACCGTAGAAGACCGCTCCTATAATCTTATCCGCTCCGAAATATTATTGTTAACTCCGAAGCTGGGCAGGATCGGACTCGTCGAACCGAATCGTTTGCCTCCGGTGGTCGATATCTCTCGTGTCGCGTCGCTCAGCGGCCTGTTGAGTCTCAATCGCACTCGAAGTATTTATTTACGCATCGCGATGTCTCTCGATCGAATCGAATTACCGGTCTGTCGCGACAATCGCTCGCGGTTCGGTTTCGTTTCTGCTGCCGGGAAACCATTACCGGCGTTTTGCACGCCCGTCGTCGAAACGGCCCGTGAAAGACGATCATCGGGCCGGTATGGTAGCGAAACGGCACCAAAGCGGGAACGGCGATAGAGACGACTTCCAGGTTGAATAGAGTTACGGTCGCAAACTGTCGGGTCCAATTACGCCGAGAAAAATTTACGGTCGCGGCGGCAACGCAAGCAACCCACCTTCGCTTCTGCTGTACTCGGCTCTCCTCTTTTTCTCTCTCTTCGTTCCACTCTTTCCGTTTGTTGCGGAAAGAATCTGTCAATAGAGAGGGCGCGTGAAGGCGGCGGTCGCAACGACGGCTCCGAGTAGAGCACAATGACGGAGTGCAAATAGGTCCTTTCAGCCGGCTCCGTGGCACGAACAACGAACGATCCCGCTGCGATCTTCATTATACCTCCCCGATCTCGCTCCGTTCCTCTGTGTCGAGCGCCCTCCACGCTCTAATCGAATCTTTCTTTCGGTATAGAGTCACCCGGAGTCGGTTCGTCTCGCGTGAACGATCTTCTTTGACGCGCTCGCGAAAATTATCCGTTTCCCTCGCTCGGACCGCGAGACCAATCCTTCCGGTTTGAAAATCCTTCGAATTCGTACGAATCGTGGACCAAAGATCGCGAGCGAGCCTTTGACACGCTCCGTGGCGATGTCCGTGCCACTCCACGTAAATAATTATGAACAGCATTCGGGAACAAGGCAGTGCGCGCACCGACAAGTTGCGAGCGGCTCGTTTATGCTCGCGCAGACACGGGCACGCGCGCGAGCAAGTGCAAGAGCAATAGCGCGAGCAAGTGCGAGCGGAACCGTATCGAATTGCTGCATCGTATAATTCCCGTGATGGTAACGATGGGTAAACCAGTTTATCGATACGAGCGACACGAGCGCTTAGCACCCCGACGCGAGTCCGACTTCGCTTCTGATTCCGAATACGATTCCAACTCCAATTCCGATTAATCGAGCAGACTCGTCTTCGTTTTCGATGTCGTCGATTCGACGCGCCGTCCCCGAATCTCGGGAAGGAGAGTCACGGCGGGTACAGCTGCCGCTGCTTCTTCCCGTGCAAATAAAAGCTGCGAAGCGGGTTCGATATCTACCGCAGGAATTCTCGCGGGTCAGTCGTAACGAGTTCTCTCTCCGCGGGTATACCTCCATTAAACGCGAAATTCCGTTCCGTGGTTCTTTATCTTTCTCTTTCGGTACGCGAAAGAGATGCGTTTGTGCGTGCAAGTGTGCGGCCGCTCGCGCGCGCGTGTAATTCGCTTTCTCGTTCTCGTGTCTGTTCGCGAGCGAGCAAGTTAAATGAAACACGTGCATCCGTTTCGCCATCTTGGATTCCTCGACGACCCCTTGGATCATTGCAAAAATGCAGGACGCGCGGCTCGCGTCTCCGACCCATTGATTTGCTCGACGATTTCCCACGATTTTGGCCTCTCGAGCCGAGAAAGATCCGAGGACGCAAACGATCCGCGGTCAATCTCCTTCTTCTTGCCTTACGGTTTCCGGGATCCGCGGAGGGATCTATGATCGAAGAAATACCTGCCGTCGCCGCGTCGGACGCAACGAAACGAGAGAAAGAGCGAAAGAGTAACGGTGCAGCAGCCGAGGTAAAAGAGAAAAGGTAGCGCGCAGGAATCCATCGACGCCGTCAGACTTCCACAGGTACGCGACCTCGTCTTCGGTAATTTGTTTCGGTGAGTCGAGATCATTAATCTGCTTTCGGTAGATCATCAATAGCGCGAAAGATAGCAACGGTGCAGCGGTGTATCGGTTAATGGGAGCCCTCAATAACCTTTGCGACCCTAAAATGTTGGTCCTCCTCCGCCGTCCTTTCCCACACTACGCAGAAACCGAGCTGCCAAGACCTCGCCAGCCCGTCCCCTCGTTTCCCCGTGTCCTCCGGATACGCTCTTCTGCTGTCCTCTTCGTTTTGTCCCCCCGAAAATCCCCCCCGTGTCTCCGTCACTATTTCTCTCTCTCTCTCTCTCTCTCTCACCTCTCGTTTCTCTCTTTTGCTCGTTCACGCGGGTGCCATACACAACTTTTACTTTAGGAGAAGCTCGTCGGCTAATTTGTACCCGCAGATAACCACCGTCCCGCCGGGAATCTCGCATCCGTCCGTGACATCCTTCGGAACCCCGAAGGACCCCCGGGATCCACCGGAGAAAAAATTGACCGTCCTCGAACCGCGGCGGCAAATAAACGAATCTCTCGCGACGCGATACCGGGATCCATCTACTTCCGTGCCGCGCTGCAAGGGGCAACCATAATGGTATGGGGGGTAACGAACGGGGGGCACGCTCGTGCAAACGCATCTATATTTTTCGGCGCGCCCTCTCTCGTTTCTGCTTTTATCTGAAAATTAATTAACACCCGGTACTTTGTAATGTACGGCCATTAGACGGAAACTGTCGCTTAAGATAGCGCTTTAAGAGCTCTTCTTCCGAGAGGCAAACGGCATTATCGCGACGATGCGAAAGGGCAGACGACGAGGGATTGGAAAAGGGTAAGGGACGACCGATACCGAGTACGGCTGAACGCGAACGAACGAGCAGAAGGAGGAGATGGAGGAGATGGAGGAGATGGAGGAGAAGGAGGACGAACCGAGCAGATATTCGAGCGGCTCTTTGAAAGTTATCGTGCGCCACCTTTCGACCCCGGTCTCGTAAACTTGCTGAAAGAAAAGCAGACGCGTGCAAGATGCACGCGCGCTTTCAGCCACCGGGCTACCCCCCCAACCGTTTATCAAGTATTTCCTCTTGCCGGCGCGTACGTTCGTATCTTTCGGGTCCGCTCGGGACGAACGCAAAACTTTCGCGTTCGGGTTTGCGAAAACGTGGAAGGAAGCCGTAGCCGAAGGGCTACTTAAAGGCACGGTGTTTCTTTAATCGGCGATGAATCCGAAAGCATCCGTGTTCGCGATCGGGAATTCGATAACCGTGGTCCACGCGGCGTTTGAGGCACGGTGAGGCGAGGCGAGGCAAAAGAGGAGCACGACGGCGCGGCGCGGCGGTTTGGCAGAGGGGCGAGGAACGAGGAGCAGAGGAATCGGAAGGAGATCGCAGACAGCGCGAGTACGAGGAATGTCTCCGGCTGGATTCCCTGAAAGCAGAATCATTCAAAGCGATCGAACGCGCGTGCGCTTCGTGGGAAAAACCGGGACCGGGGCGGCTCCGGTGTACCGGGCTCGGGGCCGAAATCGAGCGATGCGAACAGACGAAAGAACGAACGGTTCAGCGCGGCGAGAACGTTAATTGGTGAATTTCGTTTGATTTGCAGCGCGACCTGTTTAATGAGCAACTCCGTGGACGATTGGGTGAGCGGGAATGCCGTGGTCTGCAACGGTATTCCTGGCCTGACAAAGGAGCAACGCGAGCTATGCCACAGAAATCCGGACGTGACGGTGGCCGCCATCAAAGGGCTGCAGATGGCTATATCCGAGTGCCAACACCAGTTCACGTGGCACAGGTGGAACTGCTCGTCCCTGACGCCTAGCAGCAGGACACAGCAGAGCAGCGTTCTTCTGCAGAGAGGTAAGATCCCGCGCGGCGCGACCGAAAAAATGTTAAATCGACGCAAACATAGGTAGAGCGGTGTCGTCGCTGGTTCGGTGCCCCCTCGAAGGGACACGAGCGCACGAGGAAAGGTGAAATCTTTTACGACGTCGTTGACGACCACGAAACGGCGTAGGCGAGAGACCGTGTGCTTCCTTAAATCAGAATACACGGTGTGTGTGCGCGCCTCCTTGGTCGCGGTCACCTCCGAGAACCTGTCCCCAAACTCTTAGGAGAACGAGAGAATGAGAGAACAAGAGAGAGAGAGAGAGAGAAAGGGAGAAAGAGAACGGGGCCCCTGTGAGACGAGAAGAGATCGTGCCCCCCTCGACTGTTCTATTCCAGTGTGACATATAAATTCGTCGTGGCGCGTACGTGCGCCGAAAGAGGAAACATATATCGTGTCGGACGAGTGCGCTAGAGCGCGACATCGAGCGCACCTGACTTGAAAGCTTAAGTTCGTCCGTCGTCTGCAGCCACGATCTCGGTGCCCGCCACGTCGGTCTCTCCTCGTTATCTGTCTCCGTGGATCGGTACACCTTCTTTTTTGCCGACTGGCCAACCCGAGGTGTCGATTCCACGAGTCTCTTTCTCCCGGTTCGCGTCGACCGTCGAATTCTCATCGAGGTGCATCGAGAAGAGGAGAGCAGAAGAATTGTCGTCTCCGGTGTTGCTCGATTTATCGATTATCCAGGAGAGAATGGTTGCTGAAGATCGGCGTGTCCCGGGTTCGCAGCGAAGTTAGAGGGCAGCAGCTTCCGAGAAACGGACCGTACTTTGCCATTACCAACGGTTCCACAGACAGCTTTTCAAGCTGACGACATCGGTGGCCGGGTCTCCGAGGGTCCCGTGGCCATTCGAGAAATCCACCGTGTCAAATTCGTGCCGGCTGCGTATCTCGAAAAGAACGCGCGCTCGCGCTCGTCGTTAAATCTTACGGACACGATCCTCTCGGTCTCTCGTTGCTTCTTCTGGCGTTCCTCCTCGGCTGTTTCTTTCCGGCCGTGACCGCTCCGTCCCTCTCAGCGTCGCTCTTTCGCCACGTATTCGTTAAACCTCGGCAAAACGGCTTAATGTATTATGAAATGTACACGAAACGGCTGGCCCCCTTTTCTCCTCGCGTGCCCGCTTCCAGGGGCCCACACAAGGCGAGACTGGCTACGAGACACGATACGCTCGACATTCGCTTCCTCGCGTGGAAACGACGACAGTCTACATGCTCGCGAATACCGGCCGAAATTTGAGCGGAACAAATTCGAGATGGTATGGCAGTCCGTTTCCAAACATCGCGCCCGAGAGGATGCGCGGTTTTCCGAAATCATTCCCGGAGCGAGTCAAGGAGAGCCCCAAGATCGTAAACTGGTACGCTTATCGGATATCAGTACGGTAAAACCGTGTGTGTACCGCGAGGGCCCCGGAGGACTAATTTGAAAACCAGTCACCGCAATGGTGAAAGAGAGCGTCGTCGAAGCTGCGAGACGGGAGGCCACCGAAAAGAAGGAGCACGCTCCCGAGAACACGTGAATGTAACCGAGGGACCTTGTACCCGGTTACGTCCGCTATCTATTGAGTTATCTAAGCAGTGATTTGGGCTTGACACGGGGTAGCAGGGCAAGGGCTGGCTGCGCGCCATCCGTCACCGCGTCCCCGCGTCAAGGGCCGAAGAGTAAAGAGGCATCGCGGCCCTCTGCGCACCTCGTGCGCTCGTCCTCCCGTCCTCTTCTTCTTTCTACCTCTCGGCTCTCCTCTCCACTGTCCAGGAGAAGAGACGTACAACTCCCCGTGGAGGATTTATTACGAGTCCCTCATGCTCCTCTTACCATCGGACAGTAGCAGCAGGAGCAGGAGTAGGAGCGAACAGCAGCGGTGGTTGCAGTGGCGACGGCAGTAGCAACGGCAGCTCCTCCGGTAGCTATCTGCATTATAAAACAGTTGCTGCCAATAGCCGTATAAAGCGTAAGCTTTCAGCCACCCGTCCCACCGTGTGTGCGAGCCCATATAAAGAGCTGTTTTCGTTCTCTCTTTCTCTCGCTCTCTCTCTCTCTCTCTCTCTCTCTCTCTTTCTCTCTCTCTCTCACCGTCTCGGAAGCCGGGCCAAAAGCAGTCGCCCGGAGAGGGTTTTATCATTCTCCGAAACGGAGCCACCGATATCGACGGCTCCTGAACACGGTCCCTTCACGATCGATCGTCTCTTCGTCGTCGACGTTTTTATCGGGCCTGGCGATCGCCTCGAAGAATCGGCTCGATTCCGGTCCTCGGAGAACCCGACGAGAACGCGAACGAACGAAGGTCTTTAACGTCGTCCGGGTTTCGTACGATCGACGAAGGGCGACGTAATCGAGCCCCGGCTGTCCGAGATCTCGCTCGGCGAAGCGGCTCGTCCTGTCGAACGTTGAACGTCGAACGTCGAACGTCGAACGTCGGTCGGTTCATCCGCGGATCCGACGAGGCAGCGACGGATCTCTTCAGCTCCGACCAGGGGAACTATCCCTCGAAGCGAAAGGAGACGTTCGGAGGGACACCGAAACGAAGTTCGGTTGCGAGCGTCCTGGGGATATCGGCGATCGGCTCCCGGGCCGTAGGCGAGCCGCGACGTGAATCGATAAAGACGAAATTAAAGGAGGTTTCTTCGTGAATCGGGCCCCTGTCGCGAGTCGCGCTCGAAACACGGATCCGAAAGCGAGGACAATAAAGCCAGGGGAAGAGAGGGCTCGGGGTCCTCGGGGCGAACCAAGGGGGACAAGAGACGACGTAAGGACAGGCGCGCAGTGCCTCATAGGGTGTCAGGAACGAATACCACAAATCCTTTCGAATGCGCCTTTAGCGCGTCTCCCCGGTATCTCGCTCTCATGAATACTGCAAATACCGCCCGGTATTCGTGGATTGGAGTAACTCCTTCTCTCGGGGGAGGGCCCCAAGGGAGGGGGGGCAGAGTAATGTGTGGGCATTGTCGAACAGTCGCGGAGAAAGAGACAGTTGGGTACGCGGCACATCGAGCCCGCGGGCAGTCGTGTGTCGTATCGTTTGTAAGGTGACAGCCACCATTGCGGTTTGACGATCGGCCATTCGTCAACGCGACTCCAGCGACGCTTCGGAGACGAGAGACCTTGGAGCCACCGAAGAAAAAGTGCGGCCGACGTCGCATTACGCACCGAAACGCTCTCCTACCAAGCCGTCCTCCTCTGGCACGTCGATCCACGAACTTCCAAATTCTACGAACCGCGAATCCCCTCTTCTCTTCCCTTTCTACTCTTCCGTCACCGTTCGGATCGCCTCTGCACGGTTTCGATTGTCGCGCGAACGAACCGGAAAAAAAGGGACGGGGAAGGGGTCGGGACTGGTTGGTCGAACGTCGACGGGGAAAAATTGCGATGCGACAGGTCGCGGACAGAGTTTGGTATTACGTGTTCGGGAACCCCACCGGGCGATCGCTTATACATGCAGTCAATGGATGCCGGCCGGCCGCCGCTGCTGATGGCCACGCTTTGTTTTGACGGACGGCTGAATAATCTACCGCTGAACTTCGTCTGATGGCTGTCTGTCGGCCGATCCGTCGAACGATCCGTCGTCGGACTCGCCCTCGAATGCGAAGCTCCATCTACGGAAGCTCGGTGGCTCGGATGGCTCCGATGGCTACGGATGGCTCGGGGGCTCCACCGGTGTCCCGCTGTTTCCCGCTGGTTCGCGTTTCCCCCGAGAGCTCGTCGTCCGGAGAAACGACGAATGCGATCTTCGCTGTCGCGTCGCGATCGTTTGCGCGTATTACTCTTCGGTGCGGCGTCGTCTCTCCGCGCGGACCGCCACCGTCATCCTGGACGAGCGGCAATTTGCTAACCGGTCCGATCCGGTCCGGCCGTGTGTCTCGATCGCGCGTCTCTTATCCGCCGAGGCGAAACCCGACGAGACGGGACCAGACGAGACCAGACGGGACACGAGGCGAGCACAGTTGATTCAGAGTTTGATGCAGTAAAACGGTGATGACGTTTGGTTGCAGGTTACAGGGAGACCGCGTTCGCTTTCGCGATTTCAGCGGCTGGGGTGGCGCACAGCGTGGCTCGGGCGTGCAGCATGGGCGGGCTGCTCTCCTGCGGATGCGACCCGTCGAGCTACAAGGGTAAGCCGCCTGCCAAGGCCAGGGGCACCCAATGGAAGTGGGGCGGATGCTCTCACAACCTCGACTACGGCATGGAGTTCTCGAGACAGTTCCTAGACACGCGCGAGAGGGCCGGGGACATACAGTCGACGGTCAATCTCCACAACAATCAAGCTGGCCGCTTGGTAAGCCAAGCTCCCGATCGATCTTCCCTTTCCCAACTGCGCTCTTTCTCGTTCTCTTTATCTTTTTCCTTCTCTCGTGCTCTCTCTCTCTATCTCTCTCTCTCTCGATCTCTTATTGTCTTATTCTCCGGTGTTGCGGGAAACATTTCTTTCCGGCGATTCTTCGCCGTGTTTCAACGACGATCTCGCGGTCCGAACAAAACGAGACAGGGAAGCTCGAGAGAAACGAGACGGAACGGCCGAGGGGGCGGGGAAAGAGAGAACGAGCGAAAGAGGAGAAAAGGTGGCGAATAGGGGTGGAGAGGAGTAGGAGAACAGTCGGGCCGAGTCCGTTTCTCTCCCCCGTGCGCCTCTCCGCGCTTGGTCTCGCCTCGACGTTATTAAGACGAAGCCCGGGGCTGGACCACCCAGCCGTAGACTCATTAACCGTTTGGTGTGCGACACCTCTTTGTCTAAAAGAAAATTGCCCCCTTTCTCTTCTTCCACTATTCGCGGTGCGGCGCGTCGCGGGTCTAGTCGGCGCGAACGCCTCGCGCGTCGCACAGTTGGAACGCGAACCGCGCCAATTTTCGACCCGTTCTTCGCCGAAGCGACAATTTGATCACGCGAGAGAAAGAGAAATAGAGAGAACAATCGATCGATGGAATTTCAGGCGGTGGCGAGCAACATGCAGGTGCGCTGTAAGTGCCACGGTATGTCGGGTTCCTGCGAGCTCAAGACCTGCTGGAAGGTAGCGCCGGACTTCCGAGTGGTGGGTAAGACGCTGAAGGATCGTTTCCGGAATGCTGTGCTGGTCGCGCAGAGCAACCTGGGCAGCGTGACTCCGTTGACGAGAGTCAGGGGATCGAGGAGAAGAAGGCCCGACCGACAGAGGCAGAGGAAGCACCGCGGCGGAGGAGGCGCCGGCGGAAACGGCCGCAAGAGGAGGCCGAGGGACCTCGCGAAGCAGCTGTTCTACTACCAAAAATCGCCAAACTTCTGCGAGAAGGACCCGACCGCGGACATACCGGGCACCGCGGGTCGCAAATGCAACAAGACCAGCTCCGGTGGGGACGGGTGCGGCAGCCTGTGCTGCGGCCGGGGCTACAACGTCGTCAGACAACGCCGCGTCGAGCTCTGCAGATGCAAGTTTCACTGGTGCTGCGTCGTCAAATGCCAAAACTGCACCGTCGAGGAGTGGATCACCGTTTGCAAGTGAACGAGCACCTGCGACCGCGCGGATGCGCGGATTCTATCGCTTCCATCGACGACCCGACGGACATCGTCGTCCCGTCCCGTCGCGTCGCTAACAGACCCGAAATCAGGAGTACGGGAAATCGGTGATAATTGTCGTGTGATCACGGACGATGCAACGATTCGATCGAATTGCGATCCGATTACCACTTTGGTTCGTTATCTCGGAGATAGTCTTCTCCGAGTAATCGTGACCGTTTAATCGCCTAAGAGGACTAAATTAATCGCCGTACGCGACGTGAGCGAGAAGAAACATTCGACGCGGTGACACCGCGGTCGGATCGACACGTTGCCCGAGTACGAGTTGGTACGCTGGCGAGACGATACCGAACGTAATTCTTGTTAACCGCGCGAGTAATATAATTTAATCCGTAGACTAAGCGAACCTATAATTTATTTATAACGTTGCTCTATTTAATTAGCGAATAATTTGAATATTCACACACCAACTGTAACACCTCCGCCACAGTATTATTAGAAGAAACAGAGTGCGTGTGTCTCGACATTGCGAATGGATGCGATCGATTGTATACAATTCAATAATGCGCGTACAATAAAGAGTTCCTTCGACCGACAAGTTTCTTCGTGCTGTTTTCTCTCTATCCTCTCGCGACGACTCGACCGGTCCAATTACCGACCGATTCGTGATTCCCGATTGAAAACCGGCGCAGAGCGGCGCGGCGATCGCGATCACCCAGAAATCCTTAAGAATCGCGACGCTAAATCTCGGGTAGATTTACAGACGGCCGAAGCCATTCCGATACTTTTATTCGTTGCTCCGGTAGATTCGTACGACCTTCTTTTCCATCGATCGAACGATAAATTGTCTCCCGTTACAACCTTGGGAAAATCTGTGTCAATCCCTCTTACGTGCCGAATGGAGAGACCATTCCGATATCGGAACGAAACCGTGAGACGCGTGTTCCCGCCGTTGCGTGTCTCGTTGCGATTCGGTTGGTCGTGCGAGCCGCGAGATTCCACGGAAGCTGTTTAGTCCGCGAACCCCGACACCCAATCCTTCGCGAGTTCGAGCTCGGCACGACGAATCGAATCGATCCGATTCAAATCCCTGGAACTCGACGACGGCAAATCAGGTTTTCCGGTCTATACGCGATGACTAGAATTCCGATTAGATTAGCTCCGAAATCGGACGAGGATTCTCATAATCGTATTTTACGCGGATCGGTGAGCGCTGCGACGTCGACCCCCGATAATCCGTAATATTACCGAGACAGTTTTCAGGAGGTTCTCGATCGACGGAGGGAATCGCGACAGGCGCGGAATTGTTCGTTTTCCGTTTTTCGTTTCGGCGAGCGTGCGTAATTGCGCTCTCCTCGGCCGAGGAAAATGAAAATCAAGGGAACGTGACGCAAGAAGACGCGTCCTCGCATTAAAACCGCGGCTCCCTTTGACAACTGCGCCAGCCAGGACGACCCTGAAGAAGCCGCGATAAAGCGCATTAATTTATCGCACGACCCTCGCGAGATCTTTTTCAAGGCGCATCGATCCAGCCAACGAGATTAGAACCGGGAGCACGACGCAACGCTTTTTACCGCTAAATGGGTATCTGCACCGCGACGACAATTACCTATGCCCGCGTACCCCTGCGCTTCTACCGATTCTCGACACGTTCGCCTCGTCTCCGTCGAATTGGAAACGGTACGGAACGGAACGAGGCTAGGCTATTGTCGATCGTATAGCGTCGACCGCAGTCGATGCTTTAATAGGCAAAGCCCTCCTCTCTCCTATCGCGACGACGAAATTCGTTGGAGCGGAAAAAGAAGAAATTGTGGGGAAAAAGGAGAAAAAGCGTAGACGTGGGGAGGGGGGGGGGGAAGAAAAAAGAGGAAAGATCCGCGAAGACAAAGACAGAGAGAGAGAAAGAGAGCGTCGGAGCTGGACGACGATCTCGGGGACGAAATCAATGAGCTAACAGGCTTGCGAGTTAGCAGTTAGTTAATTAAGTCGGCGTTATTGGATCATGGAAGCCAAGCACCCCTCCTCGGTAGCACCCCCTCGACGCAATCGTGACTACACCGCCCTACACGAGCGTCGTAGAGCTCGACTCTTACTCCAGCACACGAGCCTTGCGAGCATTGCGAGGGTGGACGCCGTAGGGCTTGCACAACCTGCCAGACGTTTTAATTAGAGGTGAGTTTCATCGTGCGCCACGCTAAGAGCACCCGTTACCACTCCCTTACGAGTAAGTGTTTTGCACCTTCCGCGGAACCCCTTCGTTCCGTTCGTCGCTAGATCTTGTACACAGGCCGAGTCCTCTTTGCCGCCCGAGCCGACTTCGCCGACTTCACCGACTTGGTCGGCTCTAGCCAATCGCGGGAAAACAGACTGTCAAGAACGTACACGGTTTGTTCCGTAGCCCCGGCAGTGGCCTATCGCCGGGTCCCTGCGTAATTAGCCGCGTTTCGGCTTGGAGACTTCGAGACTCCGAAGACTGCGAGGCTGCGCGAACGATTTCGATCCGCTCGATTCGCCTCGGTCGCCGCGCCGCGCCATCTCCGAACAGCCTGGAACACGCTCGTCCAAATTTGGAAGGCAATCGCGAGCAACCGCGGGACAGTTGGACGATATTCGGTCCGATCGAGGAGCCACCGCGGTGCCTGTGGCCTGCCACGACCAGCCGACCCCCTCGAGATGCCAGAACGTCGCGACAATCTGCACCGAGTCCGGTCACCGAGACTTTATCGCTTTCGGATCGCGAATAATGCCGCAATTAACAAGTTTCGCTCGACAGGTCCGAGTAGAAAGTGAGAGGGGGTCCGGGCGAGAGAGACGAACAAGGACAGGAGAGACACGAGAGACAGAGTAAGGAGAACGGCCTCCCACGGGAGGAGCTCGAAGAGGAGGAGGAGGAGGAGGAGGAGAGCAGGAGGACGAGAGTGCAGAAGAAAGGAAAAAGAGAAAAAGGGGGGGAAAAGAGAAAAAGAGAAGAAGAGAAAAGGTGGTGTATACGCGAGGTGCTTTACGTTCCACGGTGCGCGTCTCCGAGGTGCCGGAACATGTGTTTCTGGATGTTTTGCGAGGAGTCCGGGAAAAAGAGAGAAACTCGGGAGAGGCGGAAGGGAGTGAGAGAGAAAAAGAGAAAGAGAGAGAGAAAGAGAGGAGAGGGTCGGTATCTCTCTCTCGCGAAGCGGTACAGGTATCGGAGGTAAATCCAAGGCAGGTGTCGTCTCGAGCCAACTTCGGTCGAGCAAGAACGACGAAGACGGACACACGCGGTCGTTCGACCGACGTATCGGTATTTCCGACGGGAACGCGGAGGGAGACAAAGACAGAGACAGTGAAAAAAAACGTCGAGATACATTGTGGTAAGACAAGAAGAACGAGAACGAGGAGGAGATCGACGACGGCGACGACGACGAGGTGGAGAAGAAGGAGCAGGAGGAGGAGGCGGAGGGAATCGCAAGCGCGAGCCGGGAGGCCGAGAAGAATATAGCGGAAAGTTAAATGTTGCATGAGCTTCGGGGAAGAAGAACAGCGGCGAGATTCCCGGTATCGATTAACCCCCTGACGGAAATAACGTACGACGGGCATGGAAGCAGCGATTTTTCGCGATCCGAGCTCGATCGCGAGAACACCGACACCTCCGCCACGGAATCTCAAAGAGGAGAGGACAAACGCGTTATCTGCCGAAAGGATCGATCTTCGGGGATCTGTAAAAGGTCCGAGAGAGAAGGATCCGAGGCGCAAGAAGCGGAAGCCTCGTGCCTCGTGGACGGAGCGTCGATATCGTCGCGAGCAAACCTACGTCTCGATACCACTTTTTCCATCGGTGAACGCTACGGTGCGCGCACGATCGAGTCACGACAAGGACCGCGAGGCGCATCGCGTTTCACGTTTCACGTTACGCATTTCGCGTTTCGAGCCGAAGGGAAGCCGGGTCTCCGAATCGAGAGGCCAATTCGATTAGCGTCTACTAGTTTTTCCGGGTAATCGGTCGCGTCTCGTTCGACCGTATCGACCATCGACTTTGACTCGGAGTCCGACTCGATTACGCGTCCTGCGAGGAAGCACCGCTCGCGGGACCGGCAAGAGAAACGCGAGAGAACGGGCCACTTGTCACCAAGTTTACCGTACTTTCCGGCGAAAGGAGTGTCGAACCCTTTTCAACCGGCCCGAACCGGTCGGCTGCCGATCGTTTTCGGCTTCTGCGCCTCCTTTTCTTTCTCTTTTTCGCCTTGTTCGTCCACCGCCACTACCGTTGCTGCTTCTTCCCAGGGATTCGCGGTGCTAACATTCCGCCGCTATAGCGGGGGGCCCACCTCTCGGCCAACGAATATCAACTTTCCCACAGCTCGTTTCGGAGAGCGCGCATTCGAAACTCGGAACTCCGCCCCTCTTTCGTTTCGCTTCGCTTAGTCTTATCGAGAGCGAAGGGAGGAAAACGAACCTGACGAGAAATAGGTCGATCGGCCGAGATGCCCGAAGGAGTCAACGTGGGACCCCGTGTGCCGTGGCGCGCAGAACCGTATCTCAACTGCGACGACAATCACGTCGAGGACCACGACGAGGAGGAATGTCGTTTCGAAGAAAATCGTCGAGGGCCCCGATTTTTGATCGCAACGGTGTCCACGAGCGTTCGTCCAGGCGAGTTCGTGCGCGAAACTTTCCCACAACGACGAGCGTTTCGTCGCCCCCACGCTCCTTCCTTCCCTTTTAAAGAGCTCGAGCCCTGCACGGGTTCGCGATCCTCCACGGAACGAGGACAGGGGACATGGAGAAACGGAGGGGGACAAAGAGGGCCGAATAGGAGAGAAAGAACCGTAGGGCCGAGTGGCACGGAAAGCTTTTTCTGAAATCACAGGACCCGTCTTAACCACCGGTACTCTTCTCTCTTTCTTCTGGCTCGGCGTTCTCGCGGCGCACGGTCGAGCATCAATAATTTAACGCCCTGCCGTACCAATAAACCTACACGGCTCGGCACGGCACTGTACGATACGAGCGGGCTGCGCAACGAGGAAAAGGAAGAAGAGGCTGGTAGAAGACCGCCGAGAAAACCGATCGCGTCCGAGCCTCGGTGCAGCTTCGTATCGCATGCGACCGCACCAGAACAGAACCGAACAGAACCGAACAGAGGAGAACAGAACAGAACACAACAGAACAGAACAGAACAGAACAGAAGAGAACAGAAGAGAACAGTGAGGACATCGTGGATCAACCAGAGTTTCTTACGTCTGTCTGTTCACATATAGTCAGTGACGCGTCGCCTCTCTCCCTCCGTGTCTCTCTCACCCTTCTTCCACCCTGTTCGCCTCTCTCGCACCCTTTCTCCCTTTCCCTTTCCCTGTTCGATTACAAGCGGCAAGAAGCGGCAGGAAGCAGCATTACACGAGACACGTCGCGCCGACAAATCGACGGATTATGCCGGACGAGCGCCGACCCACCGGGAATAAATGAATTGGCTAACGACGCGAATCCTCTCATTTCTCGCCCCTCTTTCTCGTCCCTCCCAGCCCTCCTCTCTTTCTTCCTTTCGTTTTCCTCGCGTCGCGGCGTGTTACGGCGTGTTGCGGCGTGTTACGGCGACGACGACTCGATTCTATGGAAGCGGTCGCCACGTTTAAACGTTTCGCAGGGGTGGTTCGCAGCAGTCGCGCAGCGCCGCGGTCGATCGCCGTCGCCGAAACGGTCGTGGAGATCGTTTCGAGTCGACGAAGCTTATCAACTGCGAGCATGCCGATCGAGAGGAAAGGAGTTTCGCTCTCCGTGTGCCTGTCTGCGAAGTTAGAACCGCATCGATCGGTCGCGTTTTTACCAAAGCGGCTAAGCGAGCCACCCGTTGCCCACGGACTCTCGTAACCCATTAAATACTCTTACGCAATCCGTGGGATCCGATAAATGGGATATGTATTAGCTTGCAGCGTTTCCGCAGCCGTACAAGTACACCGGCTGGGGCGCGGACAGCGAGAGAAAATAGCGACGAGACGCGCGCTCCCACCTGTGCGGTCGATAACGATTTCGATTTTCGGTTCGAACAAACGATCTCTCGGAATCGAGCCCATTCTTCGCGATCGAAATCCATGGAAAGCAGCTCAGGAGCTGGTCGTCGTCGAATCTCTCCAGGCCAGAACGACGCGAAAGGCCCGCGAAATTGTATTGCTCTCGCTCGCGAGAGCGCCTCGTCCCACGAGAGGGACGCTGAATCACGTTCTCGAGCCGGCTAGGATATCTTTCCGCGGCTTTAGGCATCCCTCGTCGAAGCTTTCAGGAAGCGAGCTACTAATTAGCGATTACCACTCGTTCACGCGGCACTCGAGAAAGAATATAATTAGCACTCACCTTTGTGCCGATGCGCCGTGAAGCCCTCGACCGGCCGAACCTGGCCTCTCGTAAAAAATCCTGTGGAGCGTTCGCTTCAACTCGAAGAGTCATTCTCGACCTTCCCGTCGTCGTCGTCGTGGTCGTGGTTCGAACGCTGATGGAAAGAGGCGAGCCCCGGTGCGGTACGAGAGCGGTCCTGTTTTCCCGCGAGCCCGTGAGTCCACGAGCCCATGAGCCCATGAGCCCGTGAGCCCGTGAGCCCGTGAGCGCGACGACCTCCTCGTGTCCTCCCGTTCCTCGTGTCCCGCTCCATCGACGACGAGCACTTCAGCCTGGAAACGAGAACGAGATTAACGAACCTTTGTCGTGTGCAGCCTCCACCACGCGGGCTACGTCCCGTGAAATTTGCTTTTTCCTTTTTCCACCAGCCGATGCGCGGCTCGATTGAAACCGTTTAAATTTTATTCCCCGATTCCTTTTCTTTCCGCTGATCGGCTCGACAACGCGATTGCTCGTTCGATAGTTTCAGACGCGCTCGATTTCAGCCGCGAACACGAGACCCACGCAACCTCGTCTATTTTTCATCGCTTTCAGGCGGAGAGACCGTGCCGGGATACGAAAAATGAACGATTATGGGTACGGCAAGAGACCCGGAAAAGAGTACGACCGACGGGGTGGAGGGAGCAGAAGCGAGGACGAGTACGAGGAACACGACAGAAGAACCAACCTACAGCGGCTCGACAGCGTCCAGGATCCGGGAAAACGATATCTTCTGAGAGACTGCATCGGTTCCGGCGTCTGCGGAGACGTCTTCGAGGCTATCGATCAGCATGCCGGTACGTTCATGCGTCGCCGTCTTACGTCACGAATATAGAGTAGCCATTTTTTTGGACCAGTGTGCAGGTTCGACGTAATTTAACGATGACGCTGCTACTGGCGATATTTCAAGAATTTTTCTTTCTCGAGGTACAGTAAGGAACTCGCTCGTTGCACGAAAGCGGGACCAGAAGTTTAGGCAAGATCCGAGGTGTTCGATCATTCGCGAAAGATTTCTCACCTGTTACTACCCTGTCAATGAGTACACGTAATAATACAATCAGCCCTATTGTAATGCGATTATTTCGCACCGCTTTATAAAAAAAAAACTCAGAATTAGTACAAATCAGATCCAATTAAATTAAATTTGATGCACAACAAATCGCAATTTTTGCTCCGCGTTATAGGTGTGTTTACTGTATAAGAAAAACAGCGATGAAAACGCAACGAACGAGGTATGCGCAAAGAACGGGAGTGAAATGAGCGAGAACCAACTGTACATGGTAATTGAGCATAGGCCGGAGGTCCAAATTAGGCTGCGATACGGTTCACGTAAAAACAGGTGTAGAATTACGGCTGGTTTCCTTAGGTAACAAGAAGATCGCGGTCAAAGTGCAAAAGCTGACGGCCGAGTCGCAGCCGTTCATCGTGGAGGAGTACAAGGTCCTGCGAGATTTAGCGTCCCACACGAACCTGCCGGACTTTTACGGGATTTATCGAAGGAGGTCCGGCAAGAAGACCGAGTACGATCAAATATGGTTCGTCATGGAGGTAAGTAAGACCCGAACGCGTCCGTCCGTCCGTTTGTCCGTAGGAACGATTTGCAGCGATGCGTCCGACGCGAGGGTACATCATTATTGTCACGATCGGCATCCCGGTTATTTATATCGCGAGCGATATCGCGTCGAGACGGCAATCGACGTCCAAGTATATCCGTACCGGCGCTCCTTTAACATCATAATTCTCCGAGGGAAAAACGAAAAGCTCGGTGATCGAGAACAGACACGGAACACGCAGGGTGAGGGTGATCGGAGGCAGAGGGGTCCTGATAGAGAAAGACAGAGAGAGAGAGAGAGACGGGGGAGGAGGTGAAGAACGAGCAAGAGCAGGAGGAGGTGAAAGAGGAGGAGAAGGAGAAGGAGGAGAAAGAAAAAAAAAGAGAAAACGAATGCAGCGGCGAGGGAAGAGTTGCTGTACGTACCCATGCCAGGACCCGGAGGCAATTTCAAGCATTTGAGACGGTCGAATACACGGATAATTTACGACACGCGCGGCCATTAAACAATCATTAAACTCGTTCGTGTACGCAGGTGAGCCCTGGCACGTCGCGGCCCTAATTTACGGGTGGACCTCCGCGGTGCGCACGAAACATTATTACTTATCTCGAGCAAAGCGTCGATATTCGATTTAACGTTTACGCGTACACGCTCGCCTATCCAAGCGGTCGTCGCGACAGACCGGACATGAAAACGAACAGGGAACAGGGAATAGCGGACAGGGAGCAGCAAAGAGCGAAACGTTTCCGACGAAAAAGCAGTCGATCCGAGAGCAAACTCTCTGCCCACCGAAATTTCCCCGGCCGAGCTGCAAAAGCGGGGCAAAGAAACGGATGTGCAATAAGAAAACGTCGCGAGGATTTTGCGAGTCGATCGACTCGAGTAAAAAGCTCGTAAAGGTCTACCGACGCGAGGCCAAACTGGAAGAAAGGGGGCTCGGGGACGGGTCGAAAAAGAGGAACGACACGCAACGACAATGTGGCGAAGATTTATCGGCGACCGTCTTCCATATCGCATCACGGCCGAATTTTACGGGCACGTACACAAATGGACGGCAGTAGTAGACCAAGTTTTCGTGTTGCGATCGTTGCGCGCCCTCGAAAGAATGTATCGCGTGCTGGCGAAGCCCGTCCCGAAGCTCGAACCTCGAACCTCGAAGCTCGCCATCGCGTCGTCGCGGCCGGAATTCTTCGCCGTGAAATTAAACCGAGACGAATTTATAAGAATGCACGGGAATAATTAGAAATTATAGAGACGCGGACGCGCGAGATCTCCGCGAAATTAGTGGCATTGTAGCTACCGTCGTGTCTGTCCCGACGCGGAGTGGCGCGTCCTAAAATCAGAACCTCGGGATCTCGTGCAATTACGTAAAATGAAACTCTGTGGCGAATCGTCGATTTAAATTGCTTCCGCAATCTCGCGGACAAACGCGGACAAATCGTTGTTGCGGCGAATAATCGTGTTGCATTTGCGATTTTCAGCTCTGCGAAGGTGGGACCGTGATGGACCTCGTCAGGGGACTCATCTCCATGGACAAGAAGTTGCGCGAAGAACACATAGGCCACATACTGAGGGAGGTGATCAAGGTAAATTTCGGAAAGCGATCTGTCCTCGCAAGACGACGCGATGGTGGTAGCCGGAGTAGCTTGCCGAGGGAGAAGACGTTATTATAAAGCAATTATACCGGCCAGCATTATGCCGCTCGAAATCGCTTTTGTCTCTCGGTGTCATTACAATCCGTTCATAGGCGTCGCGAGTCGAGGACGGTTTTTCGACAATCGCGCCAAGAACCGGAGGAGGAACGCGAGAAATCGGTAGAACCATTTTGTGGAACGTCTACGAAGCGAAACGAGTGTCCGATCGCCAATGAGAACAACGCGATCCGAAGGGTTGCGCAGTATTTGGTCGCGACGAGATAACTCGCTCGATTCTCGGGCATACTGGCGAGAGCATTCTCGTTTCCGTGCGCGCTAAATCGGAGAACGCGAAGGATTGCGGGAGACGCGCGTCAATGGGCGCATTCTACCGCGTATAAATTACAAATAAGACAGGCGAGATGGCTCGCTAATTAACCTGCTCGCAAATGAAAGGCTGCCCGCTCGTTCGCCCTTCTCCGATGTTAGCGCAGCCATCTCTCGACTTTCTGCTCTCGGTTCGCATTCGCGTTCCCGTTCACGTTCACGTTCACGTTCACGTTCGCGAAACACGGCATCAACGTGCCGCAAAACACTTCCGTTCCGTTCTCCGCGTTCCAGGGAACCTCGGCGTTACGGTACGTTTATGTTGGAGCTGCAATAAACGATCAAAGCAACGATGAGAGCGTGGCGTATAAATGCATCCTATTGTTGTATAATGAAAATGTTTACCGTATCGAAGCGGCTGGCAAAGCTGCGCTCACCAGATGGTCAGCGATACAAGACACAAGACACAAGTATTACTGTCGATTTGCTATCGTTGATAAGTAATCGTATCGAAGATAGATGTACGCAAATTAATGGCGAAGTATTTATTAGAGCTCGTTAGTGAAATGGGAAACACACAAATCACCGTAACAGATTTATTTTGGATACGTTACGGGAAGAAATAAACGATGAAACTCTCCAAAATTCTTATGCGCACTCTTTCCCATGTACTATTTAGGGGAACTCGAACGTAATAATATTGTAACAAACGACGGAAATTGTACTACAATCACGACTTCACTGTGAACGCACAAAAAGGAGGCATTTTTATAGCTTCTCGTATAGCTTGAATCGTAACAGCAACATAAACGTACCCTTACTTGTACCGACACAAAGACCAACGGGGGGGATGGAGCGAGAAACGCGAAATAGACGTGTACGAGTCGCGAGCGAATTGCAAACGTTTCCCGTCCCGAGATCTGTAATTTTCCTAGGGAAACGATTCGCTTGGACGCGATGAGGTAATGTTCTATAATTCCGTCCTCCGCCCCGCGGAATATAATTTCGCGTAATGCTGTGCGAGACGTTCCGGCCGCCTCCATTTGTCGCGCAGCCACCGGCTACTCGTTTCGAATGGAAACCAAGAAGGAAACGATTCGAAAAAATCGTGGAGACTGAAGTGGACGGGTGTCATTTGCCCGTCAAATGCTGCAACCTGCTCGGCGAGGCGCGGAATGGCGCGGTGTCGGGGGTAGAACGCTCGTTTCCGTTTCGAATCGTGCGTTGCCTCGCGTTCTATCCCTTCCGGTTGGTACAGTGGATCCGAGCCCGATCCGCGGTTCGTATCGCGACGATCTCGGCAAAAACGCCGGACCGCGTAAAACCGATGGGTTCTGCTAATTATCTTCGCCGTGGGAACTCCACGAACCCGATCCCTTCGAATCCGCCATACTTTCCTTCTTGAACTCGCGGCGCTCGTCAACCTATCGCTGCGAGTTCATCCTATTAACGATCAACGAGTGAATCGAGCGATCGCCTGCCCACCGTCTTTCCGATGCATTTATATTCGCAATGAAATCGCGCTCGGAGGACGATCAACGCGTTTTCTGTTGGCGGTGCGCGTAGAGGATCGAGCTGCGGGCAGTTTGTCGCTAAATCATTGCGCGGGTCTGCGTTTTGAGTATAGCACGCGCACGCACTTCTCGCGCTCCTCCTCTCGCCGATGCCGTTCTCCGATCGCGCCGACTCTCTCCCTTCGCTCGTTCCAACATCCTTTCTCGTAAAGCGCACGCAACCCCTTCTGCTTCTTCTCTTCGTCTTCTTCTTTCCGTCCCTTCGCTCTCCTCGGCTCCTTCGCCGCGGCAAAGTTCTCCTTCTTGTTCGCGTTTTGGTACGTGTTCCATGGAGCCAGTAGCGATTCGTCCACGGTCGCTCGTGCGGTAAATCAGGCCACGTTGACGTTTAATGCCGGCAAATTACACGCGAAATAAATGCTGGCGAGGAACGAGGCACCGGCGTGTCTACCGCCGACGAAATCGCGGCTAAGGGAAACCTTAGAGGAGAAGAAAGCCGGGCCGAGGCTGCTCGATCGAGCTTTCTCTCTCGTTCGCCGCCCTCTTCGTTTATTGGTTGCCGCGCCACTCGCGCCGTTTCACAGCCAACGAATTAGTTTACCTCTCGATATTTCCGGGCTTTGCTAACGAGTCGCGAGATGAATCTTCTGGTTTCTCAGGCAGTCATGTATCTGCACGAGAACAACGTGATGCATCGCGACATACGTGGCAACAATATCCTGCTGACTAAGGAAGGAGAGGTGAAGCTGTGCGATTTCGGACTCTCGAGAAAGATTCAGGGGGAAATGGGAAAAAGGTACACGTGCGTCGGCTCCCCGTGCTGGATGGCACCGGAACTTGCGATCAGCAAGGAGAGCAGTTCCAGCAGCGGTTACGGAAATCGTGCCGACGTCTGGGCGATCGGGATTACGGCGATCGAACTGGCCGACGGAAAACCGCCCTTCCAGGACATGCACCCCACCAGGGCACTCTTTCAAATCGTCCGAAACCCTCCGCCGAATCTCTACAGGCCGTCCAACTGGACGCAAACCTTCAACGACTTCATTGCGGAGTACGTACGTCTCTGATCAGGAATCAGTAGGCACGATACTACGAACTTCTTCGTTCTTCCAGGTGTCTCGAGAAGAATCCCGACAACAGACCCTTCATGGCCGAGATATTCGAGCACCCTTTCCTCTCGGAACTATCCGAAAACGACTACTTGGTAATGCATCGTGTTATCATTGCCAATATAATAAACGAATCTATCCGTAGTCTGTCCAACGAGGCGAGGCGGTGAAACACCAATGTACGTCCTTTGCTAATTATCTGAGAAGGGTAACTTCAACTCTGTCGCACTCGAGTGCTTATTTTTACGTTTACTGCTTCGTCTCGTTGGCCAGACTATAGCTTCCCTAAAACGCTTTTAGAGAAGAATGAGCTAATACAGCGATGTTTAGAAAGCGCAAGAGCTCAAGGTGATGATGATGGACGCCTGCCCGAAGGGCAAGCTCGATAGGAGAGCGGAAGTGCTGGTTCGAAAAGGATTCCTGAAGGTAAGACGCGTTTCAAGGTTCGAATTCGACGGGCTGTTGTCGCTCAAGGCTTAACGCTCGTTGTCGCAGACGCATCAAACCGATCCTTTGGAGCCGATGTTCATGGAGGACGTCGCGGCACTTGAATCGCTGACCGAGGACGCGATCTTGGACGAGCTTCACGAAAGACTGAGGCAAGGGTACTTCCACAGCTTCATCGGGGACATTCTCCTGATCTTGAATCCGAATGAGCAGCAGGATATTTACGGATCGGACGTAAGCGAATGCCGAGGATCCTCGATCGAAACGGCTCGATCGAAAAGCCGGAATTTCCTGCACGCATCGCGCAGCTGCATTTTTCGATTTATACATATGTATTACTTTTCATCGAGATTGACGAATGGAGTACAAGTGGCACGAAAAGAACGCAGAGACGTGACGAGTTTAGGAAATTCCAGCTCAAAGCTGAACCTTAAAAAGATAACTCCCGTTCGCGTTGCAGTACCACACGAAGTACCAGTTCAAATCGCGGTCGGACAACGCGCCGCACGTCTACTCCGTGGCCGACAGCGCTTACCAGGACGTGTTGCACAACGAGGAAGCTCAGAACATTTTGCTGGCGGGCGAGAGCAATTCGGGCAAGACGACCAACATGCTGCACCTGATTCGACACCTGATGTACCTCGGCAAAGTGCGTATCATCGTCGTCACGAGGATTTGGATCGTAAGAAAGACTTTCTCATCGGACACGGTCGTTCCATTTCAGAGCTTGCAAGACGTCGGATCGAGAGTGTTCCGGGCGATCAAAGTGATCCACGCTTTCAGCAACGCGGCCACACCCCTAAATCCCAACTCGACCAGATGCATCCTGCAAATGCAGGCGACGTTCGGGTCCTCCGGTAAAGCGTCCGGCGGCATATTTTGGCTGTACCAGCTGGAGAAGTGGCGCGTCTCCACGCGGGACAGGTTGTTCGATCCAACAGTATCCCCAAATCCGTTCGAGCACGGTTTAACCCCTTGCACTACGATTTATTTTACGGTTGCAGTGATTAAACTTTCTTCGTAGTTCGTAATTTCCTAGAAGTCCTAGAAGAAGAGAAAGTTCTTAGAAGCAAACAAAAATGAATTTTATTTTTGAGGAAAGAAGAATTATATCCAATTCAGAATCTTCGCCGCGACTCTGACTCGATGTTATAGTGCAAGGGGTTAATCAGAGGATCGCGTTACAGAAACCAATCGAACTTCCACGTGTTCTACTACTTCTACGACGGTCTGGACTCGATAAGCAAATTGAACCAGTACCATCTACCTCCGGGAAGAAGGACGCGATACCTGCGGATCAGCGATAAGGGTACGGAGCGGAAGCGATCGTTCAAAGTAAGGAACGATCCGCGGGGTAACGTGGTAAAGTTCGACGAACTCAAGGAGAATCTGCGGATCCTGGAGATGGAGGAGTACTGCGAAACGATCTGGAAGACGTTGGCGGCGATCCTGACTCTGGGCGAGATTCGATTCGTGGAAGGGAACAACGGGGAGGCCGAGATGGACAACAGCGAACCGGCTAGCAGAGGTGTGTAAGACATGCGAGCACGCGAACGCGCGATCGAGTATCGGTAAGCAAGAGAGCGATCGGGGAAAGACAACTGATTTTGTATCGCAGTGTCCAAGCTGCTGAATATTGACGAGAAGAAGTTCTCCTGGGCGCTAGTCAACTACTGCGCGATCGTGAAGGGCACCGTGGTGCGCAAAAAGCAAACCTGCGACGAGGCGAAAGATGCGAGGGACGTGCTGGCCAACACGATCTACCAGCGGCTGGTCGACTGGATAGTGAATACCATCAATCAGAAGTTTACGGTTACCCGCGCATTATTGTGAGTTTCGACTCGGAATCGTGGCTCCGCGAGTCGCGAGAAGCGGGAGAGACGCTTAATTACGGTACGTCTGGGTTCTTTCAGCGGCGACAAGTACGCCATCAACGTGATGGATCTTTTCGGGTTCGAGTGCGTCGCGGTGAACCGGCTCGAACAACTGATAGTGAACACCATGAACGAACAGATGCAGTGCTATTACAACCAAAGGGTGTTCGCCTGGGAAATGGTAAGTCCCGAGAGAGAAAATTCTTTGAGATTCAAATCGACGTATGGAACGTTGTTGTTTTTGTTGCTCTCTGCAACGATTCTCGTTCGCAGCAAGAGCAAGAGGAGGAGGACATACCTGGGCAGCGATTGCACTTTTACGACAACAAAGACGCGATAGATCAGCTGATGAGCAAGGACAGGGGTCTGTTCAGCATAATCGACGGCGCGTCGAAAAACATGCTCGATTATCAGTACATTCTAACCAAGATACAACAACAGTCGAACAACCTGTTCGTCAAGCCGGTGAGCTCGCACGAGTTCACAGTCGCTCATTACACGGGCAAGGTGATGTACGACTCCAGCGAGATAGCCGAAAAGAATCGGGACTTTATTCCGCCCGAGATGATCGAGACGATCAGACAGTCGAGCCTGCTGCCGGTCAAGGAGATGTTCACCAACAAGCTGACCAAATCCGGCAACCTGACCATCATCGTCGAACATCCGAAAGTCGCGGAGAAGAAAACGAGCAAAGGGAAATGGGGTGCTCTGATGCAGGAGACTTCCAAACCGAGAGTGAGTTTTCGATTTTCTTCCTCGAGCAAAACACCGCTAGTTCGGTCGTTCTACGAACAATTCTACAACAATCTATGATTGGCCCCTTTCAAGGAAATACAACATTTTTGGGTCACCTTGTATATTGTAAACGTAAAGTATATAATAGAGAGCAATGGGATTAAAAGCCAAGTCCATTTTAGGGTCATCGATGCTGAAAATAAACTAAATAAACTAATTACTTATCGTTTTGCCAAGCAGAAATTTAACACCGCGTCGCGAGGACAATATTCGCAAACGAAGAAGGTGAGGACATCCGGAACCACGTTCAAAGCGATCAGCCTCGAGATCCTGAAGAACCTTTCGGGAGGCGGTGCAAGCGGTGGGATTCACTTCGTCAGGTGCATCAGATCGGACCTTGAAGGGGCGCCTCGCGGCTTCTACAGAGAGGTCGTGAGACAGCAGATCAGAGCGTTGGCAATTCTGGACACCGCGAAAGCCAGGCAACGCGGATACCCGTGCAGGATAACCTTTCAAGAATTCCTCCGGAGGTAACTGCGACAAACGCCACCGTTAACAATCATAGACCGTTTGATCGCGTGCTGTCTCTTCAGGTACCAGTTCCTCGCGTTCGATTTCGACGAGAACGTGGATATAACCAAAGACAACTGCCGACTGCTTTTGATCCGACTGAAAATGGAGGGCTGGATGATCGGAAAGACGAAGGTCTTTCTCAAGTACTACAACGAGGAGTATCTGTCGCGCCTGTACGAGACGCAGGTGAAAAAGATCGTAAAGGTTCAGTGTATGATGAGAGCGTTCCTAGCGAAGAAGAGCATGACGTCGAAGATCAAGGGAGCGAAGAAAGAAGTTGGTAGGTAAACCGATGGTTGAGGAGAACAATGTTGGGTGCGAGCCGATACTCCTTTCCAACGCGATTGTTAAGGTTACGTTTATGTTGGAGGATACGTTTATGGTCTACCGTTTTGTAATGCAAACGTCGAATTTTACGTCGTAGCTCCAACACGAGCGTATTCAAAGAATCAACGTTTCCCTTCCCGTTTCTCTTTTTCAAGAGGCTCGTACTTTTTTCGTCCGCTACGAGAAATTTAACGGGTATTGTTTCAGTGAAGCAAGCGTCATTAAAGAGGACGGAGACGACGGATATATCGGAGGAGGATGCGGCGCTAATATTGCAGAAAGGTAGGGAGCGCTAGGAACGATTCGCGTGATATTTTAAAGAGATTTGATTTTTGACGAGCCTGATAGACCGGGATGTTATCGTTCCTATCGATCCGTCGGTCGATCGAGAAAATCTGATCGAACACGGTGCTTTCTATTCCCTGGGAAACAGCGTACAGGGGTCATGTAGTGAGGAAGGAGACCGCACCTCTTCTCGGCAAGACTCAAATGTCTCCGGAGACGATGGACATGATGAAGTTCTACAGCAGCAAATGGAGATCGAAGAGCATGTTCCAAGTCCTCCTACGCTACCGTGCAGCCCGCTATCAAGACCTCGTGCAGTTCTCGCAACAAGTGAGCAACAATCATTTCTTCGTCCGGTGTTGAAATTAAGCGTTTTCACGAGCTTGACCGAAACTCGCTATTGCAAAACAGGTGCATCTGTTCAATCAAGCGATAGTAGCAACTCTCGAGACGACGAATGATCAAACGGTATCATTGGACAGGATCGACACCAATGTATCATCGCAATCGTACTTAGGCCAGATGAAACCACCCCAAGTGCACAAGTTACCTTTCAACTTTTATAGCGAGTTACCCTTTTTCGATATGAAGACTACCAGGGAAATGAAAGGTCTTGGGTAAGTTGATTTGTTGATCCGTTGTGTCGCGTCGTCCAAGTACAAATTGTTAGCAAAGCGATAGATATGTATCATCCATCATTGATCTCTCATCGTGTCGTGCGTACATGTGTATTGACTTGACTAGTGTAGCTATCGCGTAGATCTGCGTCGATTTCAGTAGCCCGACCCGGATCGACGAATATTGATATTCCGTACAATCCCGACGTGCAATATACGTATCTACTATACACGTATAGCATGTACTTGGTTAGAGATTTGTTTTTGTTTTTTACGCGCTTCGTGTTTGTGCCTATTTTTGTTACGTTGCGCGCGGGGCTATTTTATCGTTGTATTTTTTCGCTCTCCGTTGTGTGCCGTCTCTATCGAAGTAAGTGTCGTTTATGACCTCTTCCGGAGACTTCTGGCGTCAACTGAGAAATACGTTCTCGCAGATCCGCGTCGTCTTTGGCGTCTGACGACGAGCACGAAGCCTGGGACGCGCCATTACGGAGACATACGGTGCCTTGGGCCATCAGGAACACTCGTACCAGAGGTGCCTATCACGTTTTGTTTCATCCGATCAGGACGCAGGGACAATAACACTTGTGAATCGTACGATTCTACGCTCGCGCCATTTCTCCCAAACACTATCTTCGACAATTGCTCTTCTTCTCTTCCCTCTCCTTTACTGCACGCGAACGAGTCGGATCGACCGTTTCTTTCGCGCGGATTTTCGCGAGTGTGATGAATCGTTTCGTCAACTTTCTCGAAAACTCGTTCGCCCGACTCGTCGCGTTTACCGTGAGACTACTATCTATCTATCCCGCTTTTCGACCGTGTGTTACTCGTAAGTGGACAACAATCGCGTAATCGTATTAATAGTAAGTGGATAACAATCGATTCTTTCGAGTGGCGACTGGTTTGTCCTCCGAGAAAACTCGCTTCCCCAATCTGATTGCTCTGCATTTTTCAGACGTCGAGGTGCAAACGACGAACTCGCCACATCGAGTGGCGCACTCGAGCACCGAGGGAAAGAGTCTGATCGACACTCCGTTTTCCAGAGACCCGAATACCTCGGTCCGATGCCCGCCGGAAAAAACGTCCGGAAGCAGAATGGGTAACTCCGGATATCAACAACCTTCTTCGAGCAACCGTAGTCCCGCGCCATCTGCTACCGCTCATAATCCTCGCTCAGTAAGTTTCCCCCGATTTTCGCTGATCTTTCCCAATCGTACGTCCTCCTTTCTATCTCTCCATCTCGATCTCTTTTGCAGAACGATTACGATAGCATCGGGTCAACACACTCTAGAAAAAACGCACCACCTCCGCCTCTTCCGTTCAATCAGACACAACCAACCCCGCCCCGCACCGATCGTTTCAGTACGAACCCTCGAAGTAAAAGCAACGTGACCACCGGTAGCAACGATTGGGAATTCGACGACAGAACGAACAGAAACGCCGCCGGCAACCCTAATCGGTTTGATCGCGGTTCCTACATACCCCGGATAAACCTGTAAAACGATCGAACTCCCTCTCGTTTTCTTTGTCTGTTGCAGCATCAATCCGATCCAGGAACTGCAGATGATGGGTCGCAGGAATCCCAACGACGACAACGAGGACACGGACGATCCACCGTTCAACTTCCAGGTCAGGCTTCTAAAGCTTCGGCTCAACCGTTTCGATATACCTATGTCGCGTAATATAAAGTTGTGTCCACACTGAAGCAACATCGAGCAACTCTTTGTCGCATCTTGTTGCCTTGTTCTTGTCTTACCGAATAAGAAGTTCGATGTTGCTTCTTTGTGGTCATAGCTTGAGGGACAAAGAACAAAGTAATCGGAAAGGGTTAAAGTTTCTTCTGAATCGGATGCACAGAATGCAAAGCGTTCGTTATCGGATTGGTTGATTCGGACAGGCTATGCTGAGGAAAACGGGTCATCAGCGGGCGTCGATGAAGCGCAATCCCGTCTACGATAGCTATTCTCCGTCACCACTGCCAGGTTCGGGATATCGTGGGAATCGCGATACCGAATCGAACGTCGTCTACAGAAGCGGAGGAAGTCGCCGAGACTCGGCCGAGTGGAGTCCTAACGAGATGGTACGAATGTCCGAGAAGTACGGGCAGGAGGGAGCCTGGGGCGAGGACCGAACCGAGGATAGGGGCCACGCTGCTGCCTCGGATAGTGTCACCACCGCCGAGATTGCGCCGGGAATCGTTATCGAGGGTTACGTGGCCGAGTTGTAAAATTCGAGCCAACAACCGAAAAACTTCTTGCGCGTCGAACCAGAACAAAAACTGGACCAGTTGGAATTGCTAATACCGCGAGAAGGAAAAGAGAGAGAGAGAGAGAGAGAGAGAGAGAGAGAGAGAATGAGTGAGTGAGTGAGAAAGAGAGAGTGAGTGTGGAAAAAACGAAAGAGAAGCCCGAAAGATACCTGTAGCTGTCCAGACGGAAACAAATGCACGGACCCGTATGATTCGAACGAACGATACACCCAATCCACCAACGTTGCTGACTCGAAGAGAATTTCTTTTTATCCACAAAATATGTACATACGATATATTTTCTATTGCGTTTCTTTTATGGTTTATAACAAAAATAGAAAACGGACTCTTCTATCACCGTAGTCTTTTTGTCGGTGAGAACTTCTTTTGTAATTTCCGTACCTCGAGAAACCGTAAAGCCGGTGCATCTCTGTCCAATGTACAATAACTTTCGTCGAACACGTTTCCATTCAGATACGCGCCAAGTTTCTCCAACAGTTAGCAATGCTCCTTACCGATGCGAATATTTGATCACTCTTTTTATATTGGCTGAACCAAGCGAAATCGCGCGACCGACGTTCGAACACATCGGATAAAAACGATAACGAAAATATTGGAGACATCCTGCGGCAGACAATATCGATAAAATTCTACGAACGATGTATGTTCGCGTCGTGCGGCCGTTGCGAGGCTAAGGGTTATTAAAAATTCCTGTTGAAATTGTAAGCAGTGCCTTCGCACCCTTTTTATCGCACGCAACGGTGTTCATTTATAGAACCAATCTAACAATTATCGTACGTAACCGACCGCAACAAATTACCGAAAAGTTTACAACCCCGCACGATCGATTTTAATAAAAGCACGAAAACTCCCGTCACTTTTACGAGCAAAAGAAAAATATTCACAAAAGTTTCAATCGACTGATGCACTATACTATCAAGAATATTTTAAAAAAATAAACGATTCACAAAAACGCACGATGGTCCGCTTGATTCTTGATCGCGTGAAACGTTCCTACTCCTTGTCCCGCTTTCAAACATTTGTTCCTGCTTCTTTTTATTGCGTATAAAACTCTTGTTAATACAACAATAAAAGTACTGTGCGCAACGCAGCGCGATACTGGCCGTAGGCAATCGCTATAAAAGCGACATGTGTGTACAAAGTATACATATAACGACAATATATACACATATAAAAACTCAATGAAAAGGAAACAACTGTCGCAGAGGTGCGCGACGAGGCACTTGTCGAAAATTGCTCCGATTTCATTTGATAACAAATTTTTTAGCGCACGATCCGTGGTTACAAATCTTGAATATAGAATCGCGTGGTCCACAATGGGGAATGGTTCGTCGCAGAAATAAATACGCGTGCGTCAACGTGTCTCGGCTTGAAACAGTAAAAATCAGAACACGTTCGATGGCGTGTATCAACCGTGATACACAATCTTGTTTCCGGAACCGTCTATGAAAGGAAGTGAACTGGTATACAGATTACAATACGCGTCCCACCGCGAACGATCCTCAACCCTTGTTGGACCGAGGATTCTCCTGACTGCTGGTCTGCTGGGACGTTTGCTTAATTATGTTGACTAATGTGTCTAGTCTGGTGGGACGCGCGATCTGCAGCACCATGTGCGCTTCCTCGAGGATCAAGAGAGCGTTGTGCGCATCGATCGCCGAAAGATTGTGCGCCAGTATCACGTGTCGTCTCCAAGCAGCGTGCGTGGGCAAAACCTGAAATACATCTTGGTTAGACTCTGGATTGTTCGAGAGGGCGGGTGCACCTGTTGCGAACGTACCTGTAAACACCATTTGCAATTGAGGGATGGCGAGATCGTGTGGACGGCTTTGATGTGTCTTCGTCGGAAGCCCCAGCTCGTGTACGCCCTGTCGCAGAAGGGACAAGGAAACGGCGGGTACACGGTGCCACCCTTTTCTTCCGGAAAATCGGAATTGCCGGCTGTGGGCCCAGTGCAGCTCGGATAACCGGATCGCAGAACCCTGCCCTCCCGTTCGACGAGCAGATTCGCAGTTGCGGGTTCCCGGTGCTCGGCTATCGACTCCGAGCACGATATATTCGACGAAGGGTGGAGGACCTCGATGGTTTTCGAGGACGGAGTCCGATCGAGGCCGATCGGACAGGTCGCAGGAGACGAAACCTCGCGCGCCTCGGCGATCACGGTTACGGTCGGCTTCGAAGATCCTGCAAGTAATTCCAGTCGGGCACTTGAAAACTTTTACTCCTTTTCAGCGCAGTGGCGAGACTCGCATTTTTCTTTGGTGTCGCTTCGTAGGAGGAACAGGACGGGCGTGGAACGTGGTGTGTTGGTTGGTTGATTCGACGGACGACGCGCGACGGAGAGAGCGGGGGAACAATGAATTCGTGGAACGTTTTCCTTTCTTCTAGTCGTTTAGTCGTACCTGCTAAATGTTCTACGTGTCGTCTATGGACCCGCGTCGAGTCGGGAAATGACGAGACAATTCAAAATGTAAAATAGGTTTATTTGCAACCAGTCGCGTGTATTTCGTCTACAGTTGTATATATATATATATATATATTTATTTATTTATTTATATTATAGTTTGAAACAGTATAGTCGACTCGAAGCGTATCGTACCTTCGCGAGATTAAACGACGAAACGAAAGGTGGCAAATAAACGCGCGAGAAGTAAGATGGCTTCGCTCGATCTCTTTTCTCGATCTCGAACGAAACCGCGGACGAAAGTATCGTGCGCCGTCGATAGATGCGAACCGTTCACGGGAAAATGTCACCGCGACGACTCGTACTCTGCTTTAAATATTCTACAAGCATGCTTTACACTAATATTCTTTCACCGGTGAGGGACACGAGATTCCGTTCGTGTCACCCTCGAAACGCGTGCTCAAAGTCGGTCTTCCACCGCGTCTTTTACAGATTGCTATAAAATCGAACTTCGATCGTTTCTAGTCCGCAGACAGTACCCCGAGAAACGTTCACCTAGGTGTGTAACTATGCGCGTGTACAATAATGCGTGGTGATCGTGGATGACGTGCCTTCGAGCGTAACAAGGTCTCCGCTTCGATGTGTTCCTATGACACAGCGCGCGCGGTTAATGTTATTGTAGTTCGTGTTACGTAGATCGTCTATGACGAGAGTGCGTATTTGCGTGAACACTGCAACACGAAGGAATGTTACGTTTAATTGCCACTGGTACATACGAGGTACGTGGTACGAGGTACGAGAGTACGACAGATAAGTCTGGAACATGGAAGGATCGGCTGTCTTTACGAACAGCTAACCAAAGAAACGAAAGAAGAACGACTTGACCCGTTTGCGGACCGTTCACGGAACCGAAAGATCGAAAGAGTGGTGCAGAATATTCGTTTCGAATAGATAGCCGGAAATTAATTAGGAACGCTAAGCGTGTGGTTGGTTATCCAGTAAGACCGACCCTGCCTGGAATGCTTTCCGTTCCCTACTGTCTCTTCGATGATGCCTATCGTTATCTTTTCTCAGTGGTTCTCAATCAGCTTCCCTCGTCATTGATCCTTTAATTCGCGTAGCTCATTCATCGGTATCGATACCGATATCGGTATCGGTATCGGTATCGGTATCGGTATTGCCATCGTGCGAGTGGCTCTCGTGTCTCCCTTAACTTATCGTATACTGTGCTCGTCCGTACAACGATTCGATCGGTAATCGAGAGACGACGAGAGAAGAACGATCGCGGAGGAAACAACCTCGAGGCGATCCGAGTCGATCGCAAGACGATCCTATATGTTTCCGGGCAGTTCCGATCGGAACATTTCGGACGAGACTGGACGAGTATTTTCGTTCATTCTAGCCAGTGAAAACGTTTCCGTTTGATCCCTGACCTGAAACGCCCTAGTCATTGAGTGTAGACCGACCGCCTCTGGAACAAATATCTTTTCAAGCCCCTATTGCTAGTGTCGATCTTGGTCACGCAGTTCTTCCATGTCTCTTCCCATTCGACGCTATTTGGTGCGATACCGCTAAAGTGCAACAGAACTTCCCTTATCAAATGTATTTTGTTACTATCGAACTGCTGTTTGCCCATCTTGCCGTTTACGTTACAGAGAATCCTCTCCTCCGGGGTAAAGAGGATCTTCATAAGGTCACAGGCCAAATGATCCATCGGTCGAGAAGTCGCCCAGGTTGAAATAATCTCCGGACTCGGCAGAAGATCGGCGTAAGGTAGCTGCTGATACGCGTAAAGCAGCGGCTTCACGTCCGAGAATCCAGTTAGGCCGGATAACCCAGATAAACCGGAAATGTCTTCAGCAGGGCTGTTCCCAGACCCTGCCACACACATCAGAGCACAGCCTGCTTTAAACACGGATCCCCCTGACGCGCGTCAGTTTGGCTTGCAGCGAATTTTAGCGAATGGCAGCGAAGATCGATCGGTCGCGTGCGTCTATCGTTCCATTTATCTTCCCGTTCCTTTTTCCTTCTTTTTTGATTAGAGACCCGACGACTCGATACTACCGACAAACGGAACGATCCTCTCCAACTATCGTTGGGAGCTCGGCAGATGGCACAGTCCGTGATTAATCCCAAATATTAAGGACGATCTGCGTTCACAGACAAATTGAGGTTTTAGGGAGGATACGAACAATTGGGATATATGTAGGACCACCTTCCATACTTTTTGATCTATCTCTGTGCCCACTCCCGAGCTCCCAACATTACTTTTCCCTCTGATCTAAGTGCTAGCTTTGCTTTAACTCGATGCAAGCTGACGCTGCGTTCACCTGTGCCCCCTACAGCCAAGTGCCCTTGGATCATCTGAATGACGTGTTTGCTACACGCGCGCGTTTTCCTCCTCTCTAGCGATTCGCTTCGCGCAACAACGAAAAACAAACGAAAGAAATACGTGCGACACCAATCTAATAAAGCAGAAGTAACGATCAAAGCTGGCTCAACGATTCGGCAAGCGACCAAAAAACAAAACGATGCGATACGCAACAATCGAGGGAGTACTTGATGCTCCGCCGCTTTAGATTTCACAGTTGATTTCAAAACGCGTATGCATCTACGGCCAAGGACCTTCACGTACATGTTTCTTTCCTCTTCGCATAATCGTACTCCTTTGATGCAATCAAATCCCACAACCAATTGATTCGAATCGATGGAAATCTTTGGATAGAGCAACTTATTGCGCATAGATGTCTACAGTGCCTTTTCTCTTTCATACACACACAGACACACACTCTCTCTTTCTCTCTAGCAAATTTATAAGTCTAAGAAGGAAGGCGATAATATGCACAGAAACGCGTAGAACATAAAACATATAGAAATTGCAAGAAACGTAATCGTAATGTGTTTCGCAAATAAAATATGAATGCTCGATCGTTTTTTATAATCGCTTCTACGGCTTCGCTGAAGTATCTCGCGTACTCACCTTGGTTTCCCTCGGCTTGGCCTGTGTCCAGTCTCTCTACAGGATCCTTGTCCACCGCCGATTGCTTTTGAAGCTCTTCCACCGCCGATTCCAATGGCTCGATCTGAAATACAGTCAATTGAGTATCCGTCCTGAATATTGCTCGTTTTCAAACATCCATGTGCAAGAAACTTTTACCTTCATTTCTAAACGATGATAAACCGGATCCTGAACACTTTTCGACAACGGATAATCCCCGTCCTTCCCGCTCTGATCGCTGGTGGTCGATTCATCTGTACTTTCCACCTGAGATACGCTGGGTGCCAGCACAGTTTCCAGGATAGAATTAGCTTGATGCTTTAACTTCTGTTTCTTCTTCGGCGTGTCTTCCTTGACGGCAGCTGCTTCTTCTTCTACTGCTTGCTCTAACTCGGCCAATCGTTTATAAGACTCTTTGGCGAATATATCTCCCCCAGAGAGTCCACGAATCTGCAAGGTCTCCGCTGCTTTCAACAACGCTGGCAAATTCTTCTGTTCTATATTTACTTCTCCCTTGTATATAAATATAAGTAAGGCTTCCAACTCGCTAAAGTGCACATCTTGCAGTATTATAACCGGATGTTGACACGGGTTAGTCTGCAATGGAGAAAAAGAATGATGTACCAAACATACTAACCGTCGATGGTATACTAATTCTTAACTCCTTGACTGCGAATAGCACCTATAGGTGTCCAACGATATATACCGAGTATCGCGATGGTTCTTACATCCGTTGCATCGCTTGATCGGTATGTTTTGTTTTTGAGCGCTCCGCAGTCAAAGGATCGAATATAGTAACAAATGATCCAGAAGTAGGTGGTCAAGCGTTGAAACCCTTAGAAGAAAGGACGTTTCTGAACCAAGAGACCGAATCTAGGTGTACGCTCCGTTTCAATCATGGTAACTAGATTGTGGATCTTGATACATTCGTGATACGGCAAACTGGTAGGATTACTAGTATTGGTACAAACTAAGAGTACTAGTATTTCTATTTTCTGTTGATACAAAGAAATTTTGTAACGATCCAACGAACTATTGATAAAATAACGTATAGAAATCGAAATTTGCAGAAAATATCGGCAGTCTAGTAGCAACAAAGTGAATTTCAAGAGAGGAAGCCAGCTGTCAAAACGTGAACGAAATCGCGCGTACGAGCACCCAAAAATAAAAGGTAAAAACAGACACCTGGAAAACTTTCTTGAAGAACGGGCTGCTGGCAGAAAGGATCACTTTGTGAGCCGTGAGACACTGTCCGTCGCTTGCCAGGGTCACGTCGACGAGGCCTTCCTCTTCCCAGAGGCTCTCGAAGCTGGTCGCGATGTTGTTCAAAAAACTGTTCCACTTCAGGCATATTTGACTTGACATCTCGTGAGCAGGAATCGTCGACTCCGTTCGAATCTCAATCGAAAATTCACCGTCTCGGTCGTTGTAACGCGTCGATAACAATTAGGACACAAGTTGGACAACGACGTCAACGACGACGTCCACGATGACGACGACGACGACGACGATGACAGCGACCGCGATGTAACAGCGATCGTGCCAGGCACGCACAAACATCCTTGGCGCTGGGTTGGCTATACATAGTCAATATGGCCGCCATAAACCGCTCGTTGAATTGCGCGCGAGCCTTAGAAACGCTTATCGACGTACCCTGCACTATATTCCCTATTATTTACTCGCCTTTCAAGTATTCCGCCCGAAAACAATTGGAAAATATGAACTCCCTTGGTCCTCTTTCACGGTATTCATTTCACATTTATTTTTCTTCGAATTATGGCATGCATTTACTCCTTTTATACGTTTCTTTAACAAACTTTAGTTATTAACACCAAACTTAACTTATTTTAATCCCGTTTTGATATAACGAGCCAGACTCCCGTTGAAGATTTCAAACTGGATCTGCTAAATACGAATATTATTTCCTTTCTTTCAGGTCGAAATCGAATTCTATTCTTTTGTAATTAATACATGAGCATTAAAGTATATATGTAGGTATAGAATAAATATAAAGTGTTATTTTCTTTTGCAAAATTATGGAAGGCAAACAAGCTCTACTTATATTATTAGCCATTAAGAAAAATCTGTAATTCATAAAGGTGAATACTTTGTAATCAATTCGATGACAGCTTGCATCGTAATTATTTCTCTCAGGAGTATTATTTGATAGTGTATTTTGTTGTTATATCGCAATTATTGAGAGTCCTCTTAATAGGCTGCCGATAGGTTCTTACGGCAAATTTTTCTATTGTAAGAGCTGCAGAATATCGTAAGGCGTGATAGAAACGGTACAAAATTGAAAGGAACGATTTCCTTCGCGCAAGCGAACGCAGGAAAGCAACGAACACTTGAATTCTTCGTACTTGAGTACAACAAATTAATTTGGTAGTTCAATTCGATTGCTATACTCGATTGAACGACTAAATATTGTCAAATGTCCATTTATAATCAACGGAATTGTTAATTGAAAATACTTTTTTAAATCTCCACAGAGCTGTAGAATGGAGTGAAGTTTATTGAAGCGTTTATTAGAGGGCTGTAAGAGGGTAAGATCTCTTTTAGCGATAAAGCGAAATACGAAGAAATTTGAACCGGTGTATCGATACGTGGAGAGTATATTGAAATAGCAAACGTGTTTACGTACTGGCGTGCGTACAGCGTTGAATGTGCAGGTAACACAGGTGTGTATAGGAACATTGCGGTTCCCTTGTGCGCGCACTGTCGCGTGTCTGGTTGCTTGCGTGAGTTCGTATCCCGCAACAATGTTCCGTAATCGTTAAGGTTCCACCTCTTTGCGTATCCAACGCGGGTACACTGAACTACATGAAAAAAGATCTTCCATATGTGCGTAGAAAATAGGGATTCAAATACGCAACTTTGTCGATTTCGCGATTGCACATTTTCAGAAGGCGAAACCAGTTTTATTTGAAACACCGGACGCAAACAAACTACCTGTCCAGGTATAGATACCTGTATATTCATGCCAAAGGCGTTATAAGAGACAACTGCCGAAATCGATTCCGAAAAGCTCGACGGTTATAAGTAATAAAACGTAAGAATAAAGTCTTTGGCAATAGACTCCTTTTTAATCGTTTCAGGGCCACTAAAGGGTCTTGGGGAGTTAGTCCCGTTTCACCGTTATTCCGTTCCATCTTCGGTATGCGAGTGGAGCAGATTCCCTACAATATTATGGTATCTTTCACAGTACAGCGGATGATCCGCGGAGGCCTCCTCGACTGTGAAACGGGACTTAGAGTTTAGGGGGTGAGCAATGAACAAGTTGGGTTTTTCCCAGTCAACCAGGTCTGCCAGCTAGCCCAGCCTGTCGAGCCTGGGACAGGAATTATGCTGGCACTACGCTCGAAGTCGCCTCGAACTAGGATGCTCGGTTTTGCCAAGGCAGCTACGCAGGCCCGGTCTGCCAGTTTCCAGGATTGCGGGATTCGCATTCTCATTTTTTGATAATACAAAGGACACGGGGTTGTTCAGTAGTCAAGAACGCTAGATAAAAGATCGATCTAGGGCGCTATCTCCCTCAAAAGTCCTATTTTTTCGTCTACGAGGCGAAATTTGCATTATTAGACAGCATGTGTAGTTATGATATGCAGTAAGATGAATAATGCAAATTACGCCTCGTGAGATGAAAAAATAGGGCTTTTGAGGAAGATAGCGCACAAGATCGATCTTTTATGTAGCGTTTTTGACTACTGAAAAATCCCATTTTTGTATTATCGAAAAATGAGAGGGCGAATCCCGCTCCCTTGCAATTCTGGAAAAAGTAGTCTACTCTGCGCCGGAGCGAACATACGCCACCATCGACGTAAAGGTGAACTAAGAAACAAAGATAGAGAGGCA
>CM052202.1:11952677-11967370 GCA_028455805.1 Lasioglossum figueresi
AAAATTCTGCATTCAAAAATCGGTATTTCGAATTTTTCAGTACAATGGACAAAATTTTAGTGCGACCTACATCGCTACATCAGTGCGACCGTGCTGCCAAAGCATGCCAAAGGCAGGTTCGGGGGCAGACTGCCGGCAGAACAGGTCACATCTGCGCTTACAGATGCTCGGCAGAAATGAAATTTTTGGTTGTCTGGGAATCTATTGTACAAACGTATTGAATTGTACGGTGTGTAAATAAATCTGTAGCTCTCACTGATTTTTGCTGGCATTCTCCGTAAATGAGAAGCATATCGGTTTGTTCTTCGAAAAAAATGCATCGTTTACGATCGCTTGATTCGATCGGACGGTGGAGCGACTCCACCTAACAACAAAAGATTAACGCCACAATACGGTCCCTGTTGTCCGATGCAATTTTTATTTCGAAGACTTTTATACTACTATCATACTTTCGGAGTTACTGTAGGTGACAATAGTTAGTGCCTCACCCTGTATACATGCTGCCGAATAATTCAAATTTCGCTTCTTATGCCTCGTACAGAACTGAACAGCGCATTATGGCGAATACCGCGCTGAATGCTGCGCCGAACGGAACGGATTTGTGCTATTTCCATAATTTCTTGCGAACAACTATGGAAGCTGTAACGGCGTATACTACACAAAGAAATACAGAAAATATTGGAAGTTTATCGAGAGAATTAAAGTTTCAAAGTGCAATGTTCAGGTCTGTACAAAGCATTAAAGACGTCAGATTCGAGATTAAATGACTTCAATATTTGGAGATGTTATGACATTTCGACGCACATTGCGCCGAACGTTGCGCATTTCGGCGCGCACGAACGCGAACGGGCAGTACTTGCAAATCTGTTTGTAGGACAGACAGCAAATCCTAAACATTCATAATATACAGAATAAATTTCACGAAATAGGAAGAAATTTATAAACAAAGACAACGGTGATTTAAATTATCAGAAAAAATCATATCTCTACTTCCTAATATGTTTCAAATTATTAAAGAGGCCCTTGCCATGAAAACATTGCGTTTGTTTAAGACAATTGTAATGATCTAGCAAGTGATAACACGTTTATTCGTTCAACAAAACATTGTTTAAATGAATTCATCTCGACAGTAGTGTTGTCGCAATGTAGTAACGGAAAAATTTTAACATACCGTACTAACAAAGTTAACAAACGTCATTGTTTATAATCTTTGTTTATAAATTTCTTTCTATTTCTTGACATTTATTCTTTATATCATGAATGTTTAGGATCTGCTATCTGTCCTGCAAACAGATTTGCAAGTGCTACCAGCTCGTTTTTGTGCGCATCGAAATGAGCGCGGCGACGTTCGTGGCACCGTTCGGCGCAATGTTCGCCGAAATGTCATAACATCTCCAACAATTCAAGTCATTTAGTCTCGAATCTGATGTCTTTAATTCACTCTATAAATTTCTAATATTTTCTGTATTTCTTTGCGTAGTGTACGCCGCTGCAGCTTCCATAGTTGCTCGCAAGAAATTATAGAAAAAGCACAAATCCGTTCCGTTCGGCGCGACGTTCGGCGCGCCATAATGCGATTTTCACGGCACAGTTCGGCGCGCTGTACGTCGACATGTTCAGGTCTGTACAGGCATTATCGGCATTATGACATTTCGACGAATATTGCGCCGAACGGCGCGCATTTCGAAGCGCACGAACGCGAACGGGCAGTACTTGCAAATCTGCTTGTACTGAAATAAACGATCGATTTAGGGCGCTATCTCTTTCGATTGTCCTATTTTTTCGTTTACGAGGCGAAATTTGCATTATTCGGCAGCATGTACAGTTATGATATGCAGTAAGATGAATAATGCAAACAATGCCTCGTAGACGAAAAAATAGGCCTTTGGAGGAAGATAGCGCTCTAGACTACTTTTATGTAGCGTTTTTGACTACTGAAAATCCCATTTTTGTATTATCGAGAAATGAGAGGGCGAATCCCGCACCCTTGCAATTCTGGAAAAAGTAGTCTACTCGCTTAAGAGGGTAGCACGGTCCCACCAATGTAGCGAATGCCGTTACATACATGCTGCCGAATAATGCAAATTTCGCTTCTTAAACGAAAAAAATAGGACTTTTGAGGGAGATAGCGCCCTAGATCGATCTTTTGTCTAGCGTTCTTGACTACCGAACAACCCCGTGTTCTTTGTATTATCAAGAAATGAAAACGCGAATCCTAGAAACGGTCAGACCGGCCAGATTCCGGCCCAGGGCCTGCGCAACGGCTCGGGCAAAATCGAGCACGCGTGTTTACTGAGCATATGCACAGCGGTAGCCATTTCGTTTCCAGTTTAAACAGTCCGCATGGCGCACACAAGTTGTCTGTAAATACTCCGCGTATGATAAACGACTGTCTACGGACTGTCCCCGCACAGTCTGCGGACAATTACCCATTATACGTACAGACCTGAACATTTCGACGAACAGCGCGTTACGGCGCGCCGAATGCCGCGCCGAACGCCGATCGTAACATTTTCGGGTAATATCTAGAAAAGGGAACTCCACAGATTTCAATGACCTTGAAATATGTTGTCAAGGTAGCGGAGTGGCTCCACCCGTCTCCCTGCACCTCCACCCCAAGAAATCTAACCCAGTCATATGTGTGAAGTAACGATGTACAAACGAACAAATAAACAAATAAAAAGGCTTTTTGAAGTTAGATAGTTTGTGATGGGACTATACCAAAAATTTGACAAAAATTACGAAATTTAGATAAGTTTCGTGTTATCGATACAAAAATAAACTTCCTTCGATTGAAAGATTGTATGGAAGATTTTACATGAATTGAAAAGATATTATAAATGAAAAACGAACTTAGAATCTGTGACATAATCCCTAAAGAAATGTATAAGGAACAAAATAAGCGTTAGTCAACTATAGTTACCGAGTTATCGTGCACGCGTGAATTTAAAAAATATAAATCCGAGAAAAACGCGTTTAAAGTTTTGTTCTGACATTGCTACTGGGAAGCATCGTTCTCCTACAATCGCCATAACTTCGTCATTCTAATAAATATCAGTATGAGATTTTGGGAAAGCATTTTAAAGGTTCTATGCTTTTAAGAAATACAATAAAGAATCGATTTTTTGTACCAGTTAGACGAGAATCCTTCTTTAACTTTAAATATCGGTTTGATCCGATATTTCTGATATAATTGACGGATAGAAATGCTAATGACTCGGCTGTATCGTTGTTATCACATTCACGAAACGATAGTTAAGTGAAAAAATTCTGTAATTTAGCTAATGTAGTTTTTCTAGAACGTGTATAGTCGTTTTAAAAAGCAGATCGACCTCGGGCCAATTAACGTGTCTAATTATAAACTAACAAGATATCGAGGGGTGTGAATTGACCTGAAAGCGAAGAAGTAGAAATATTACGGCGAAGACAAGTGGGGATAGTCACCCCCAAGTCCCTTGTAGTACCGATACTTTAAGTTCCCCCTTATCCCTTCGGCAGGTATCTGACCAATCAGGGGGCTGAAGGTACCATGGCCTTGGCCGGGTCCCGCACAACTAAAGTCTGCCGAATTTTCCGGCTCAGTTGCATTTTCTCTGGTGAACCGTGTACAAGTGTCGATGTGAAGTGTACAAGTGAAAACGGAAATTCGAATCGATCGGTTTGCAGGCCATATCACCTGCTCGGCTGTGATTTTGATTATTTGAGTGCGAAGTACTAGAACAACCATGTCAAAAAAAATCAAAATGAAACGAAATAGCAGACGTCATTATATGAAGGTGAATAAAGTGAGTATTTGAAAGATAGTCGATCCGAAGCTAGGCGGCGCACAGTGGTCTAAAACGCGAAATTTAGTGATCATTGAGAAGGAATTGTCTTTTTAAATATTCAGTTCAAATTTCATTGCAATATCTTTAGTGGTTTAAGGCCCAATCGGGCCCACTTGCGCCGGTCCGTACGGAACCGTCCGTACGGAACCGTCCGTGCGGCTGTGCGTATTAGTTCTCTCATTCATCATCGGGAATCCGTGATGTAAACACTTCAAATCTTTATGCTATGATACAAATTTTTGAGCGTTATATTACATGTCTTTTTTCCTTTATATTTAAATTTTGTTTCGTGCAGTTTTTATTTCGCGCGTACCTCGGTATACTTTATCCATCAGTTCAGTATTACCATCGTTTAGTACAGTTTATATTAATATACAAGAAGAATTAAGTATAATTCTCCGAACGTTGTATACTTTTAAACCAAATTCAGATCTTTCGGCCAGTATAGTAGGAATAGATGTAACATTGATAAAGAATTTTCACATATTAATACAAGTCATTTCATCTTCATCTGTAATAGACCTTGACAAATTTCAAGAATATACTTGTAATACAGCAAAACGTTCCATAAATCTTTATCGCTGGTATTATATGTCGGCTTCGGTACACAAACTATTAATTCATGGGACAGAAATAATAAAACACACACTGTTACCAATTGGTCAATTGTCTGAGGAGGCCCTGGAGTGTAGGCATAAAGATTTTAAAAATTATAGAAATAAAAGTAGTCGAAAAATTTCACGAATTGCTACCAACGAAGACATATTTCAAAAATTGTTGTTAACTTCTGATCTGTATACATCATCTTTACGTTTAAAACTGTTAACTGATATAGTAAGAATAAATAATTTATCTAATTCTCATCTAACAAACTAAATTTATTATATTTATTATTGTTTACATTTCACTTTGTGCTTTATACAGATACCATAGATTGTGAATTTTTAAGAAGGATCAGATAAATTCTCACTGGAGGCCTTGGAAAATCAACAAATAAATTTAATTCAAATAGCGATTTATCCAAAATTTAGAAAAATAATATATTGACTAAACTGAATGTGTTCCATTTAAAAAAATTTGCTAAAAGTTGTTAAATTTATAAATATGTTTAAAAAATAGTAAAAAAAACCTATTAAATAAACGAAAAGTATACCACATTATACACCATTAAAGAAGATTACATGTTAATACCCTACACCCCAAATTTCACGTCGATATCTTTAATAGTTTAGAAGTTGTAGCAAAATGTCACTAAATTTCGCGTTTTAGACCACTGTGCGGCGATTGTTTCACAATAACGCGAGCGATTGCACTAGTACGCACGCAACTCGCTGTCTCATCCGAATCGGAGGAAATTCTGTTAATTATTGTACGGAACGAACGGTACGCGGTAGCAATACCAGTAGCAATCTGTGGCACCGGGTGACGTCAACCGCTAAATAAATCTTCGTTAATTGTGTACTAAATTATCTGAATTTTAACAACATTTACGTAACGATAAATTCCATTGACTGTCTCGGACGCACGCCGTTGCTTTCGACACTATTATCTCGCCGAAAAATTCAAGTGAAATTCGTCAATCGTGTTTCATCACGCTGCGAAACAGCAAAATGCATTGAGTACGCGCGCTTCGATTGTCAATTGTTTTGAAGTCAGCATCCGAGTCCGCCGATTCACAACTGTTTTTTTCGCGTAAGCTCTATCGTGCCAGCGTAGATCGCCTTTTCGCGCAATAATCTCTGTTGTAACATAGTTCACATGTACCAAAGATAAACAGACGTACTAAAACAATATCTTATCTGTCGTATAGATAAAACAGTTAGTTGCAAAGCTAAACAAACGGAAATCAACGAAATCTGCAACCGGAAAAGAACACTACAACCCTTCGCAAGAAAAATCCTCAAAGAAAGACCACCAAAAACCAAGACCGGAGAAACGGAAAGTAATAATGACATCGACCGAGCTTTTACACCCGAAAAACGGCGGCATTATCAATACCGGCATCAAGTACATGATGTATCCGCTGCATTTTCTGCGCTTTAATTTATTCAAGAAAAATTCGGTCTCCAAAAAGGCTATGTGCGAAGTCGTCAGTGTATTGATGAATTCGGAATCGAGCGGCAAGAAAACCAACAATGAAGAAAAGAAGATGTTTTCCAGAAGTAAGGACGACGGACAAGCAGAAAACGACATAACTTCGAAGAAAAGATCTTCCGAAGAATCTCTGAAAAATACAAGATCTGGATCATCAACGGACACGAGCAACACCGGGTTGTCTCAAGGAAAAGATTCGAAGGAGTCACTTAAAGATCACGATGAAGTACTCGCGAAAAGACCACTCGTAGTTGTAGTCGAAGAAGACTCCGACTCATCCAACGATGAATGGAGCACCGCTAGCAGCATGATGATCGATGACGATTCTATGGACATTGAAAGATCCATGTCGTTGGATTCAGTGATCGAGCCTATGGACATATCGATGGAGGAATGTACCTACGAAAGATCGCAGATCGTGATGGGGCCTCGCGAAAAGCAAAACAGCACTTTGTCATTGGACTCTGAGATGGCAAGGATTTTTAGGAGGCAACGCATATCGACCGACGACGGACATTCGTCTTCCAACACCTTGCCTAAGATAGATGAGAGACCAGGGGGAAAGAATTTCCTTTGCCGCGCAAGAATCAACCAGTCTGCTGTTACCGTTCCGCTTAAATCGAAGGAGGAAGAGGTCAACAAGGAACAGAAGAAAAAAAGTTCCAATTTGGATACAAATAACAAATTCAAAGAATCGAAACGAGAGGATGTCAAGTACAAAGAAACTGCCACCCAGACGGACAGCACGTTTTTGGATGATGATATCGAGATGATCCCGGTAGATGCGAAGCTGCCCGAAAAACGATCCTGCCGCAAGCATGCGGTCTACAGGTCGCATCCAAATCTGCATCTGGTACGTTCTCCTACCATTCTAAATTATTGAACTGCGGATTTTATGCATTTATAAGAAAGATGAATAGATCAAATTTGAAATAGTACAAACATTAGAGAATTTTAAGATCTCTGTCCTATTATTTTTTTAATTACCTCGACTGTTCGGGGTGGAAATAAATTTCTATTTATCCTCTACGTTTCACAATCGATGAAGACAATTCTTATTTTACATGGAGATCCGCTGTCTATTAATTACACGATTCAACAAATTTCAACTTTTTTTGGTTATTTCGATTCCTACTATACGATTCTTATAAAGTTTTTCGCGCCGATTCCAAATCCGTCTTTAATTTTTCTCCTATACGTAGAGTTTTTGAGAAAATTGAGTTTGAAAAAAGACATATTTTTCAACTTTGAACAAATATTGTGATGTTATTATAAAAGATATTGAATTGTTCTTTACCGCAAAAGATTCTGTACTTTCCCGAATCCAGTGATATCCAATATTAATACATTATGATTGTTTAAACATGTTTAAACAATGATTAAAGACGGAGAGACACCAGTTTTGCACCCATTTTTGAGGATATTTTTCAATGTATATAAAAAAATAAGGGTTCACGGAAAATTGAACTATACCACGCGATAGAACAGATTTTAATCTTGAGAAACCACCCTTTCAAATTTCCAAAGTCGACGTTTTTTTCGATCCAGAAAGCAAGTGGTGCTCTTCCACTAGCGGCAACTCATGTAGGGCGAAGATATTTTGCTTTCTGGATCGAAAAAAAACGTCGACGTTTGGAAATTTAAAAGGGTGGTTTCTCAAGATGAAAATCTGTTCTATCGCGTGGTATAGTTTGATTTTCCGCTGAACCCTTATTTTTGGGGATAAACTAAAAATATCCTCAAGAAATGGTGCAAAAGTGGTGCCTTTCCGTTTTTAATGATCCTTTAAGCATGTTTCAACAATCATAATGTATTGATATTGGATATCACTGGATTCGGGAAAGTCGACAGAATCTTTTGTTGTAAAGAACAATTTAATATCTTCTATAATAACATCACATGTCTTTTTTTTAAACTCAATGTTCTCAAAAACTCTAGGTATAGGAGAAAAATTAAGGACAGATTCGGAATCAGCGCGAAAAACTCTATAAGAATCGCATAGTGGGAATCGAAATAATTTTTGGCTGTTGGACAGTGTTATTTCCTTTCTACTAAACACAGAGCTTGCAGTAACGGCCGATGTTTTTCATTTTTTACAGTACGGAGGAATGAGACACGACTCGAATTACGTAGCCGACAATAAGGATTTGAACAACGGGTCCGCGAAAATCGTCCGTGAACGAGTTTCATCGGATAGCACGTCCTCCTCCTCAACGGATCTTGGCTTTGACGAACAAGTAACCCCTCCGGAGTCAGATACCGGAACAGGACGGTGGCATGCGAATGTCCATGACACAATCACCAGTTATTGTATGTACAATCGCGCACCACCAGGTTTTCCCAAAAGTCCGCAGAATCTACCGTTGGTATCGTACACGCGCACTGATCGGTACAAAGTCGTGACAACGTCTCTGCAATATAACTCTTATGACGCTCCGTCCACCCCAATACTGGTACCGCGTGCTCCTACGCCAATGAGACACCTGTACTACGATTATCCTGAATTTATGGATCTTCCTACGGCTGCTAAAGTTCGAAGGATTTAGATATTTTAAGAGAAAACTATCACTCGTGAGGATACTGTAACTACTCGAAGACTGTGAGGATAATATAACTACTCGAAGACTGTGATTAGATACTTTTACATGTAACAAAATAAAAAACAAAGAATTTTTCAATCAGCGTGTTTTTCTTCCCCTGTCGATAGGCATATTTATTAGAAATACATACAATGTACAAAGCATCAGCAATCGAGGTATACCTCTATCAGTCTGGTTCACGGCGTAGGCATAAACGATAGGTTCATCGGTGACAATTGATTTCCTGGATTTGTGTCTGCTCGCTCTCCTTGTTCTATGACAGGATCCGTTTCGTTCATATCCTCTATCTGAAGAATAAACGTGAAGCTATAATTTCATAGCTTGTAATTCTTTTTTCGGTGATCAGAAAGGGTTTTATAATTACCACCATCAAAGTTTCCTCGACTTTCACTCTTTTCTGAGCGATCGTTCTGAGCAGCGCTTTAGCTTCCTCTTTCGTCTCATCGAATTGCAAACATTTCTGAGCGTAGTGATTCGCTTGATCCAACTGTTCGCGTTTTAAATGGTACTGCGTTAGATACTTGTACGCGTGACTCAAGTCGGTCCTATCCGTGTTTCTAATCTCGTCCATTACAAAGTCGGTGTAAGCTGCTGCCGCACTGTCGTGTTCACTCAATTTTTCGTACAACCTACGAAACATAGAATTAAAACTGACACTTTCGATATTCGATTCCTTTCATATTCGATCACGGTACGTACGTAGCCAACTTTAACAATGCCACCCCTTCGATGTCACCGACGCTACACGCTTTGTAGTAACACTTCAGTGCGTCTTGTATTTTGTCTTGTTTCTCATACGCCTCTCCTAAAGCCAACACCATTCTACTGTCGTGCGGTCTCAAAAGTTGTGCTTGCTTGTAATAAGAAATTGCATAAAATGGCATCTTCAAAATTTCATACGTTTGTCCCAAACCATACCACGCCCTGTAATCTCGCCTATTGACCTCTATATAAAAAAAAGTCATTATCAGATTGATTCTTGTGTTTAACTTCACAAGTGCACGCAATATATACCAATAGCTTGTCGATAGCTGTGAATAGCACCATTCGTATTCTTCATTTCCATGAATTCGTGACCGAGCAGTGTCCAAGCAGAAAGGTACTGCGGATTCATCTTCAAAGCCCTGTGGAAATACAGGACTGCCTTTTGATGATCGCCTCTTAAACTGTAGTAATTGCCTAAAGAATATTCGTTCTACCGTATAGTAAGGTGACGCGCTTTCCATGTCTGTGCTCGGTCGATCGGCAAACTTACCCACTATGCAACATGTTTCCAATCTATATTTATCTATCACCGTTGCTCTGTGAGCCAAGTTTGCCAGCTCGACTCTCATCTCCTTTACGTACAGTAAATTCGAGTAAGTATCCATGTTATCCAAACAACAAGGATCCTCCTTTATTATTCTTTTAAATGTTTCTATAGCATTATCAACATCTAAAGAAAACACCATCCGTCAATATACATATAAATTCTAAACAATATTTCTAGTCATAAACGGAGAAAGATCTTGCCTCTTTTGTAATGAACAGCAATCGCGGTCTGTGCACGAACATAACCATTTTTCTCAAATCCCATTGACTGCAATTCATAGTACAAAGCTAAACCTTCGTCTATCAGTTGTAGTTCTAAATACATGTGAGCCACAAAAAAATGCTTCATCCAATGGTTTGGTAGAGACAGGCTCTCGAGCTTTTCTCTATCCGTTATCAAAGAAGCCAGTTCTAGCCAAGATCCCCAGTGCATAGGTTGCTTGTGTATCGCTTCGACCAATACATCCATAGCTTCCCTCGCCAAGTGTAGCTTCTTCAATGTCACGCCAAAAAGGTACAAACCAAAACCATCCAGTTCGTCCGCTGTATGATCTCTTCTCAAATCAGAGCACAATAATTTTAAGCTACCATTTTTGACAGGGTCAGGAGGCACTACCGGTGTTTCATGTATCTTCTTGGTTTCTCCTGATAAATAACGGGAATATATGTGCAAAAACCTAACTTTCGGCGTTTTACAATTCTCCGTGAAATACGCAGCTCTATCGTACTCTTTCGAATCGAAGTAACATTTTGCCAAAATGTATGTATCCTCTTCTTCGCACGCGTCCGCCAGATACAAATCGGCGGTAATGTCGTGCATATTTAGTTTGACGTCTTTCAAAGAGTAACTCAATTCCGCCAACCTGTCAGGAAAACGTATATTTTAGCTTTTTCGTATGAAAATATAGTTCATCTTTCATTTTCTTTCCTTAAATTGTAAGTACCATTTTGCGGTGTGGAACAATCCTCTTTGAGAGCATTCGTTTATGGCGCGCAAAAGGTCAATCTTAACCTCTTTTGTGTTGAACTTTATAGATTCTTCCATGTCGTAAAAACAAATTCATAGATTCTTCAGTCAGCTCTCGTAAACTGTCAGTTAACAAAGTCAAGTGTCGGTTATGTACCTACGATCAGGATATTCTTGATTGAACAAAGGAAGAAGCAACAATGAGTTACTGCTTAATTTCATGGGTAATGTATCTACTCGATTCGTTATTTTTTAAACATGAAACCTACGGTTGCTCTCGCTTGTTCTCGCTGTAAATGCGAAGATAAGCACGCCTGGCGCGGAAATTCTAATAAATCGGTCACGAATCATGCAACGTTAGTAGATTAAACGCACGTGGACTGTGGACGAGTGTATGCAAACAAGTGGATAGGTGCGCCACAGACGAGAGTAAATCTAACGTCTTATCACGTTCTGTAGTAAACCGTTGGCTGCCTTATCAATCTAAAAATTAAAGCTTAGACGAAGTACATAATAGATTAGACCTCTCTGATTATACACTATAAATAAGTTTAGCGGAATTCCATGTATTGCAGTTTAGTGTGAATAAAGGTTGGTGCACACTAGACCGCACCACCGACGTCGCGTTGACACCGCGCTGGTACATACATAATACATACTGTTTGCCGCACACTATATGTATATATAGAACGCACCAACCCGCACCAGCACAAACAGTGATTGTTGAACATGAAAAAAGTTTGATTTTGTTGGACAGTGTAATGACTGTCATATTCTGAACGCTCGAATATGTGGTGCTTTAGACTTTAGATATTTTTATTTAAATTTGTCGATGTGTTACGTAGCCTTTTTTTATGGATGTGGGAGAACCGGCAGAGCCCGTGAATCCTATAATACCACAGGAAGCCGGGTATACCGTAAACTACCACACCCAAGGGTAGCAGAGTTATCTGCACCCTTTTTTCCCGCACTTAATTGTCACCTCGCTCCCCGCGACCCGCTATTCGCATTCAGCAGGGAAGAAGGTGACTAATGCCCAAAAATCATAGCAGCTAGGTGCTAAGACACCTCTGTTGGTTCGACGGTAAGTAGGGTATCAGATTATACGCAGGTAGGTGGTCCGGGTTCGAGTCCGACGATGGTTATAATATTGAGGTATACGGATGTATACGGACGAGTTTTTATTGCTTTATGCTGGTTAAGTTCGTGGACTTTTTCGGAGTTTTCTGGCGGCGACCAGTGTATTGTAAAGAGTAGCTGTAGTGATTTGGTTATTGCGGATTACCCAGGATTACCGCGGTTTGGACGCAGCTAGTTTCGAATGGCGAGCACTAGCAGTGCCTACACAATTGCTTATTATGTTATTATAACAGCTACGATTTTATTAGAGAGAGGAGAGAGAGAGAGAGAGACGAGAAGAAAATTTTCGAAGCTTGCGTGAGTCATTTCCTTTGTTTCCCACGTCAATGTGCTTCAGTAATGCTGACATTACTGTCCAACAGCCGTATTTTTGGTGGACAGTAATCTTGGTGTTGTGATCGTATTTTTGTTACTTCAAAGGAGAGTCCGAACATAGAGAAGGACAATGAAATTCAAAGGAGAAGCCGAACATAGAGAAGGACAGAATGAGTGTCTCTTTCTTTCCAATACGCTGTCGTTCCTTGCGACCGAAACTTGAATCGTCGATTTAAACATGCCAGAAATACGATAGTAAAATTTCATAAAAAAAATAATGAAAATTAAGAAAGTTGAACATTTCGATTCATTCGAGTCAATGTGTGGTGTTTACACCGATATACCCGAGCCGAGATAAAAAAACGCCGCCTTCGGCGCGGCCGCCAGTGGAGTGAGAAGACACTGGTCTTAGAACGTAATATAAACAAAAGACAGTACTGTCGGCATTACTGTATTTCGGATATATCCACAAACATGGCAAGTTTTTTTGTAGGTGGTCATCAGTATTTTTTAAAATGGGATCGTATGTTTTTTCCTGCACCAATCGATGAAGCTTCATATTCTCTACAAAAAAGTATTAACCTAATAATATCGAGAAACCATTAGTGTTATGAAACTCATTCAACCTTACATAAACATTTTTCGCTACGAATGATAGTAATGACAAAAATCTGGTGAATAAAATCTGTATGAATAGAGCTGCGAAGCCCAATTAATCAGTCCTCCTGGAACTGTCAGACTCCACGAGAACTGAATGGAGGCACGGGGGGGGGGGGGGGGGGGGCTCGATCCTGGCAGCTCCAGACTCCAGGAGAGTTTCCTGGTCTCTCTCTCTCTCTCTCTCTCTCGTCACCCCTTTCCTCTCATCTCTTTCCTGGTTCCTTCTCTTTAATAGATCCATTCCTTCCCCATTCCTGGTCCCTTTAAATTCTAATCGTGCTAGTTCGAATAATTGAGCTTAAAATATTCTCGAAAGTGAACCGCGTCAAATTAGGTTTCCCGTTTGTTCTACAGGGTGCTAATTCTCATGGACAACTCGGGCAAGGGGTTCAGGCAGAAGAATGTGTGCTACCCCGCGAAGTTGATTTATCCGGTTGCTCGTTGGAGTCGCGAAAGATTGTTAAAATAGCCGGTGGAGCTGGTCACACGTTAATTTTGGACAATGACGGCCATGTTTACTCCAGCGGTTGGAACAATAAAGGTCAAGCGGGATTTCCTGTAATCGAGGAGTCATACTCCTTTCGGCAAATAGAAGGCAAATTAAAAGGAAAGTATGTCGTGAACGTAGCGTGCGGCTGGGACTGTTCGGCGGCGTTGACAGCAGACGGTACCTTATTTCTATGGGGCTCGAACTGTTTCGGGCAATTAGGCAAACATTCTAACACCTTTCAATGGACAGACGAACCTTTCGAGGTTGTGCTAGATCGGAAAATCAAACGAGTCTCCATGGGATTAAGGCACACTGCTCTAGTCACCGACGATCGTAAAGTTTTAGTCGCAGGTTCAGGTAACAAGGGACAGTTAGGCCTAGGCTCAAAAAATGATGAATTCTTCGGCAAGAGTGGGGTGCATACCTTCACGGAAGGTACGATAATGTGACAATTAATTAACACTAAACCTACCGACCACCAAAAGTGACTGATATGTATAGTATTATAAAAATAACAAGATTAAATTTATTTACATTTTGTGCGATTTTTACTATAACACATATATGTATACCGGAGTCAAAAAATATATTCAATAAATTCCCATGAAAACATTTTTACAATTTCAATAATTGTCAAATAAAAAATCTAAAATAGGTCACTTGACCTCTCGTGGTAGATTTAGTGTTAAACAAGACGATCTGCGAACAATTGTCTGCCAGGCTAGACAGGGCTTAACACTCGAAAATTCAATGTTTCCATAATTTGGACATAACAAATGTAGTTTTTTTTGGTACTTACACATTTTTATTACAAAATAATCTACATTACAAACAATAAAATTAAAGAAAATTTTCGTTTGTTTATAGAAACAAAAAATAACAAAACTCATTATGACAAAATGATGGCACATAAAGAAGAAAAATATGATACTTTTCTTTTTTTATTTTCAAAATATTGTGTAACGCATTTTGCCGTATGCACACCGGCATTAACCTGCTGAAATGTAAAATTTTCGTCGCAAATTGTGTGTCCGAATTTATTTAATTGATCGTCTATCAACTCTATGAAAATCCTGCTGTTCATAGTTTTTTTATAAATTTAATTTCGGTCACTCCTCGACATTCGATTCCCACACAGACCCAGATTATTTAATTCATTTATTTTGTCATATATATATACTATATATAGACTTTTTAAAAATAGTGTAGTCTAATATATACATATACAGGATGGGGCGCCAACTATGACCACTTTAAATATTGCCGTTATTTGTAATAATATGAAAAAA
>CM052202.1:11967470-12005207 GCA_028455805.1 Lasioglossum figueresi
CAAAGATATCTGAGGTGCTAATAGTTACTGCCCCACCTTGTATATTAGACCACACGATTTTTAAAAAGTCCACATCTAAAACATTTGGAAAATATAGTTCTTTACGAATCCTTCGGTTTCTATAACGGTTAGGAAGAAATAACCGAAAAATACCGGTATTTTATGTACCGGTATAAGTTCCTGCTTTTGAATGCTGAAAAACCCCAACTTTGCATTATTGAGAAATGAGAAGGTGCGTCCCGCACCCTTGCATTTCTGGAAACGAGAATCTACTCCCTTAAAACTGTGATTTCTGAGTCTAAAAAGACGCGGACGCGTACGAACTATTGACAACATGGTTTCACGACGTTTTCTCCACAGTTCCAACGCTACGAAACATAAAGAGCGTCGCTTGTGGTCAACACCATACGGTTGCGATAACCGAAGATGATAATTTGTATGCCTTCGGTGACAATAAGCATGGCCAATTGGGTCTAAACACTGACGTTATTTCAAAAACATATGTTCCAATATTGCTACCCGACGTTCGGTTCGACTCTTCTGTTGAAATAGAGAGCGGGTGGTCGCATATTATCGCACTGACTGGTAATTTTAAATAGAAAGAATTATTGCCCAGCAATAAATGTTTACCTGAACACTTTGAATGGTACCACGGTCCTCAGGTAGTCGAGTCTTTTCATGGGGACGAAATACGTACAGACAATTAGGATTTGCATCGTTTGAGGATCCATTGTCTTGGAGAATTTCACTGGTCGAGGACCTCCCAAAAATTGACCAGATTTCGGTGGGCTCGGAACACAACATCGTTTTGACTAGTATTACCTATTGTCATATTTCAAATAAAGCTACAACCATTTCAAATAAAACGATGAACTATATTACAGGGGGTGGAAGAATCTTTTGTTGGGGATGGAACGAACACGGAAACTGCGGGACCGGTCATACAAGGGACGTCAAAGCTCCGGAACAATTACCATACTCGTCCAATTTTACGGCAACGCTTATTGGTAGCGGCGCGGGACACTCGTTTGCTGTTATTAACAAAGCTTGATTAATTTTCGTATCATGTACGCAGTAATTGTATATTTGACGCTATGTTCGTCCATGTAAATTCGCGACACATGAATGTACAAATAAACAGTACACTACCTATAGTTTAAACACTGAGTTCATAGTCCTACGATAGTTTTCTAAACGAAATGTCGGAGAAGGGAACAATAGTCTTGTTTAGACAGGTAAGAAAACATATGTAAAAGATAGTTAGAGTGAATGGAGTATAGATTAAAATCGATCTCACCTGCGGTCACAATGCACCACCTGCCAACAGTAAACTATCAGCAGGGAGTACAGGGTAACGCAACGTGAAAAGCAAGTATCTATTTTGTAGAGCAATTTTTTCTAACTTCTAACAACAAATATAGAGCAATTACATTGTAGTAGACAAAATGCTGCGCTCAAGATCTCAGGGCAATGTTTGGTAATTATTTGAATACTTCGGACTGTGTTTCATTGAGCAATTTAACGCAAGGCACTCGTTATTTTCGTTTCTTAGGGAACACGAAGCGAAATTCGTGCAAGACCGCATTTCCAATGTGGAGAAGCATTTTGCCGAGCTGTGCACATCGTTTGCAGCGTATACGAGAAAAGCCGCGAGGTTTGTAATTAACTATGTTTACCGCACGTGCATTTTCTGATTGTATCGATTATTTTATGTATTCTAACAACTTCTTGTTTTATTCGTAGATTACGCGATAAAGGAGATGAAATTGCGAAAATGATTCAGGTATACGCGCAATCGGAAACTGTTAATCGGTCACTGACAACAGGATTAACGAATTTTTCCACAACGTTGTCGGTAATAGGAGATTACAGGTATGCGTCATCGAAAATCGAAAAGAGTAAGTATAAATGATAATTATCATTATTATTATCATTCACTGGAATTTCTTATGATCAGAGATGCCGAGGTACAACGATTTGATGCGAAAATAGTTGCACCCCTTTCTCAATACGAAACGATTTGCAAACATGCACGCGACGACGTTAAAAATACATTCACAGCCCGCGATAAAGAGTTGACGAGGAAAAGGCATCTCGACAGACTTCGAGAACGAAATCCTAGGAATAGACAGATGATTGTATCCTTGATAATAAACATATATATAGTAACGAAACATTATTCTAATAAGTGCATATCTGCTATTGCCGGTCCTTAATTAAATGAATGCAGTCTCAGGCCGAATCAGAGTTAATGAAAGCATCCGTCGAAGTTTCAAGGGTAGTCAAGAGTTTGGAGGAACAAATCGACTCATTTGAGAAACGAAAACTGCATGATTTGAAGACTGTACTTTTAGATTTCGTTGTTATCGAATTGGGTTTCCACGCCAAGTCCCTCGAATTGCTGACAAAAGCTTATCAGGATATCGCTGAAATCGACGAAACTAAAGATTTAGAGGTGAGTTGTTTACTACTTGTAAAATACCATTTCATTGAAATATACAGTGTCATGTCGCTCCGCTATTCTACGACGTGACGATGCAAATGACTTAACTTTAGGATCATTTTAATATTCTCACAGGACTTTCAAACGATAAGAGGAAATATGAACGGGGTAAATTCTTACGCAATCAACCCAATCATTTTTTATATCGACTTAATCATTATATTAGTATACTTAATAATTATACGTTCATGGTATTCGAATTCGTAATTTTCATTTAATTAGGAATTTCGCGAAGCGATGCGGGTACCCGATTCCATCGCTAGATTATCAACCGTTGGACAAACTTCGTTCAGGCAAGCGTACTCTCTCACCAATTTGGCCAGTCGTTTCACATCGTCTCCCATGATTCCACAAAAATTGGTTGGTCATACGGCGGGTTCTATAGTAAGTTAATTATCATTGCTAGACTGCGGATTTTATGCATTTCCAACAAAAATGGGTACGTACAATTTAAAGCAGTAGAGATAATTAAGAAATTTAAGAACATCAATCTATCAGTTTCAACTTAATGACATAATTAAAACATGCATAAAATTTTTATCCAACTCCTGCGTCTTGCAATTGATACAACCGTTTCTTATTTTGTATTAAGATCCGCAGTCTAATCATCACAGATTAGTAGCCATAGCCAGTGATTACACAAGTGTGTTTTGCTATGCAGGACTCCGCGAAATCAAGCTCAAAAACAAACTCGTCCGAGTCTGTACAAATCGAGGAATATGGAGACAGTTCAGAAGAAGAAACAGACTCTGAATCGATTAAAGAAAAACCTGTGAGAACCAGGCACAAGTCTATGTAATTATTCGTAATTGGCTTACACTTGTACATTTTCTGTAATTTTAGATCAAGATGCGTGCACATTCTGGCCAGAAACTCTTAAAACGGTTTGTATTGAAAGCAGTGCCACCCATTCCTGCGTACCAAAAGTCCTTAACGATGCCTATAGCCATTAATCATAATTGATATGCGTATTTTACTATTTATTAGTAAAATGTATCTTATCATAATTATGTATAAAAAAAGAAGAATTATATTAGTCATATTATTGTAAAAAGTGTTATTTATTTGTTGGTAACCAAAAGATTCATTGTTTCATCAAAGTCATACAAACATTGTGTCCGTGCAATTGTATTTGATAATGTTGATTTTCCTTTTTAAATATCAAAGATACGTGTTAAATAAATGTAATTATTTGTCACCTCCTTCTACGCCAGCCTGCGTCATCAAGTCTGCAATATTTTTTTCAAGATCGTCTATTCTATTTCCCATTTCATCTATTGTTTTTTTATTAAGGATATAATTACTTAGATGCAGTTGATTTACCAAATTAATACGGTCTACAGCCACTTCCTTAAATAAGCTCAATGATTCATAAATACATATATATAATTGACATTCAGCTGCATTGATATAATGGAATGTACACTTTCTTATCTTTGAGGTTATTCAAGGAAATGCAATTATTTGACGTGAAAAAGGATATTTCTTCCAAGAATCTGGTCTGACATTGTTTGAAATTTATCCTGCATATTTTGTAACAGTGTTTGTACCTAAAAACGAAGTAAAATAAAATGTCAAGAGTGAATGACAAACATCGGACTGTCTACGCTACGAATGTCACAACAACAAAATTATATCGTTCAACTCACGTATTGCGTTAGTTCTTGCATATTTTTTGGATCGGCACTGTTACCCATTCCATAATTGTCGGTATCCTCGCCTTTGAGATCCTGTTTGATATCTGCCATTACTAAAAAATCCGCCTCCTTACTCTGTTCGAAATGTGAAATGAATTTGATTCTGTCGAATACTTCGGTGAAGCGCATGCGAAGATTTCCAATCGACCAATGCGTTTGCTACAAATAACGCGGAGCATTAAACCATTGATTTAACAAACATGAATTATACGTCATTGTCATGTTTCGATCAAACTTTTCTAATATTATTCAGAGACTCGACGTGTTTCTTTCGCGTGCGTTATCGTCGAAGAAATTATTCTATTGAAGGAAAATGTTATGGAAAGACAAAGTTCCTCCCACTTTTGCACCATTTGTGTTTTTATACCTACGATAAATTCTTTAATTAACTTATTATATATTACGGGATTTGTGATAAAAAATTATAATACATTTGTGGGGTAAAAACAGCTTTATGAAGGAACAGGAAAACAACTCGTGAATATAAAATTATTGTTTTCATTGGTCTGTACAAGATGATTACAAATGTACCATTCGTGGCAATTTTTTGTTTCATAACAAAGAATTTAATATAGCGTTTTTTTATATACTTATAAGATTGTAGAAAATTAGATTGGTTGCGGCTTAAGTATTATATCTATACATTCGGGTGCCGAAACATGCAGTAAATTTATTGTTCCAGGCACTCTATGATTTTGTCCAATGGAATTTGGACATTTTCTATCATTTTTATTTTTAGCAGACAGAAACTTGCAATATACAATGTACCAGAAGCTCTGTACAACATTCTTCATCAATCCTAGAAAAATTGATCGTATTGAAAATACTATTAATATTATCTTCTGTAACGCAAAAAAGGGAATATTTACCACTTGTAACAAAAATGCCTCCAATCGTAGCACACAATTTCACTAAAAATTGACATACTGTATCACGTTGCTGAGTAACTTTTATCTTAAGTGCGCTCATGTCATATTTAAAAAAGATTCCTGGAGTTCCATGAGATCCTTTTAGATGATCGATTGGTCTTTGATGATCTTTCACACTGTACTGATACGTTTTAGATGTGCTTAATAAAGTTTGTATGTCGGTGGGAACTACCTCCACAAAATACTGATACAAGAGCATATCTGAAACAAACTTTTACTCTGAACAAACATGTCTACTAGAAGATTTATAGTTAATAGGTTGCGATAGAAACTTACTATTATCTGCAATTTTTTCATCTCCCTCTAATGGGTGAACAATACCTGGACTAGGCCCTCCAAATGAAAATTTATTTATTCTATGAGTGAAATTATAATGTTTATCGGTCATAAAAGCTGAAATGTGAATATGTCCTCTGGGAATAGACAATGACTTTCCTGCTGTAATGTGAAAATTTCCTGCAACTTTATTTACATGTAAGCTGCCATGAAGACGACACGCGTTTGGCGTGTAACTAGGCTCGTGCATTCTCTTTGGCATTTCACTATATAATGTGACTTGATTCGATTTCCATAACAGTTCATGAATGGCATGGTATTCCTCTCTCAAGTATGAATTCATGTGCTTCAAAGCCTCGAAATGAGATCTCTGCTCTTGTGTCAATTCCCACCAGGTATCTTCTTCTTCCAGTGTTTGATGACCTACCATATTTTGATTCAGGGAATCTAAAACATCTGCACCGATACGACCACATGGCATCGCAACTGTTATATCGATATTTATTTTTAATTTTGCATCAATGTCTGTATCGGGTTCAAATGTAAACTGTAATCTGCTATCAAGGTAGTAATTTGTTTCTGCTATAATTAAATACGCAATTGTGCAGATCGTAAATATGGAAACTGTAAATCAAATACATAAAAGTTTATGGTTACACGTTTCAAAAACAAGCTGTCAAGTCATGTAAATGTTTAGTAGGAAACTTACAAGTCCCTCCAACTACAGTTTTATCAACGTATGGTTCGAGAACTTTCGGAAACGCATCAAGTTCTTTAACAGTTTTAATATTAACTTTCCGCCTTCGTAACATTTTTATAATTTGTACAAATTCTACTCCCACGAAGGTGTTTACATTCGATCGTTGCGTGTTAACCTATATCGGAGATAAAAAGAATGAAAGCAAAGTGTTCAATAAAATCGCATGCATTTTACAATCTCTTCTATTCTCACCTTAATTCTACGTTAAACCATAACAGTATATACATATTTACAAATATATTTCTGTCGTAACGATACGAAATATATACTTTACACTAGCTTAAATGTACACGTCTGACGTGTCACGAATTCGCATGTTAATAAGCGTATGTTTCTGCATAAATTATATACATTATCGTAACAATTGCGACTCTTTTCGACGCAATTGCAAAAGTTGGATTGCAATAATATTGAAAGCGCCACTGTATCTATAGCAAGAATATAAGACTTGGATTAATTAGAATTATTAAGAAAATGAGATAATTAACAAACTTAGAATTCTATCATAATATCGAGTAAGATAAACTATTCGAAATATTAATAAATATACGTGGGCGATAAATTTTTTATCGTGATCGTAAATATACGGTTTTCATTTTAATCACTTTGAAAATACCTTTTATTTGATCTTATTATAGTTCATAGAACAGCTACTCGAGTGTGTGTCACACTTTCAATGTGATAGTTAATTTCCTGCTCAAGTATGCTTCTTTGTTATCGCATCAATGATTTAAAGCACTTTTCTTATCTTGAATGATTTTCACATTTAATATTGGCCAAGAAATTTAAGGTGTTTGTAGCTACAGACGACTGCAGATTGTTAGACCGCTCCTATTGAAAGCTTAAACATAAAGAAAATATATATTAGTAGTTCATTATAAATTATAGTGCACATATATAATTTATCAAGACTCGCAAACAATACAGTTATGCATATGTGACATTTTCAGAGTGCTTCATATATATGTTAAGAATAATTTCAATCAGAGTTTTGTTTACTTTGTGTATAGTGAATCAATGGTTTTTATAAAACAGTGCAACTGTGCTACAAACAATGGTATTTCTATCACAGATCTTCCAATATGTGGATTTATAAATGTACATGAAGTGTTTTAACAACAAAATAGCTACAACAAAAAGTATTAACTTTAGAAGATACAGAATTTCATTTAAACATATATACAACAAGTTCTGTTCATGCAAAATATTGCATATACATAAAATACTACAAAATTAAGATTTCAAGATGCCAGGGACTTTGACCTACCCGATATATGCCGACGTAGAATTATCTCCACAACGGCAACGGTCTTACTCGTTTAACTCCCAAGATCATCCCATATCTCAAGCATCAAGAGCTAATGTAAGACCTGGACGAGTGTCACTGCCGGAACCTGTGGTAAATAAATAAATACACTATATTCTATGTGTTGAGACTGTACAGTATCCTATCGGTTATCCCCTTCGTAAATTATTTATTTCTATGGTTCTCTTATGATTTTTTTATTGTTATCTCAATTAAGAGAATAATTGAAGTTTATTGTAAAGAATGTTTTAATCTCTTTATATCGTTGTCACCATGAAATCCGTATCAATTCCAAGACAATGCTTTGATAATCAAGCAACTCTGTGAATAAGGTGCACTCCAATGTATATGAATCACATTCTACACGATTCATCACATTCTAAGCGATTAAACGACGTTGCGACACCAGCAACGTGGGATGTTTCTGTTCACATTAAAAATTAAATTCTCATTGTTTCGAGGAGAGTGTTTAACTCACCGCGTATAACGTTAAAAGACAACTATTTAGGCAAATTTGGAAACGGCGATCGCAGGCGCATTGGGAACGACATATTTCTTTCGACGATATTTAGGAACGTTTTATCTATACCCTTTTCTGAAAATCTTCGTTATTTCCGATGTATGGAAAATAAAAAACCAGTCATTTCACGACGCGCGTATAATTTGATCGTGCTCCAAAACGGATTGACATGCGTGAAAATCGGATAGGACGAAAACGCTTTAACGATATTTAAATATTTTGGAGGAAGACGGCCATCTTTAAGCGCGAGTATGTCATATCCGTTTCGTTCGTGCAATAGCGACGGAGAGGGGTTAAGACAAAATAGATTTCTTGATGGCATATAAGAATCTGTGAACCTCGTTAAATTGTAGGAAGCAGAAGTCGACGATTCGAAACCAATTGATTACACATAACGTTAATGGCAGAGGAACATGTTTACGGATATAATCCGCCATCCGGTGTTGACGGGGAGTCTGTACGTAACTATTTTGACAGTTTGACAAGTACAGGTTGGATTTTTGATTGATAGACTTCAGGAAGGGTGTTTTACTTTTTTGAACTTTGTTGATTTTACGATTAACGGCACTATTGCGTATAGGAAAACATGTTTTCCGTGTTTAAGAGTCAACTATATTGTTGTCTGCTCAACGATTATTTACTTCGAAACGCAAATCACGTTTGTCAATACCAACTCCTTTATGTATTGATATACATATACGTACAAACTAGGATATCGTTTTTTCAACACGAACGATTTCCCTTTAAAATAAGCACGCGATAACGATAGAATCTAAATGAATTCGATTGTAAGAACTGTGGAAATGTTTCTAGAAATTAATTCTGCATTTGTACACCAAAATAAGATTGTACCAAATGACAATTTTTTTTTGCCTGGAATAGGGAGATGACACTACCAGAAAGCTGAGATTAAAGGTGCTCTCTGGGCACCAACTGGCAAAAAAAGACATCTTTGGTGCAAGCGATCCTTACGTGCGCGTTGATTTGAATACTGTAACTGGCAATCAGACAGTAGATTCTGTGCTTACAAAAACTAAGAAAAAGACTTTGAATCCTGTTTGGGAAGAGGAATTTATATTTAGAGTAAGTTTATCATTAACATATGTACTGGCGATAATATATAGTGATTATCTTGCCAGAGGTTCTAAAAGCATTATGTTGATAGAGTCGCAAGAATTTCCTTGTACAGTAGGACCTTGATTAACTGGTTTGATTGGGGGATAAACAGCCCGGATAAATCGAGGCCTGATGGATAATCGAGACCCAGGGGGAAATAATTAAAATGTACTTTATATTCCAAAACAAATTTTTTATTTTTGAAAATTGATTTCTCTTTGTAATATAATCATATTTAAACGCATATTTGTTTATATTTTCTCTATCTCTTTAATTTCGAATCTATAAGGACTTTATTACATCAGCTTTTCATCATCAGTAATCTTTCTGGCCGTAATTTTTCTGACAGAAAGGACTCGGAATGTGATGTTAGTAAACAGAAAAACCTGCATAATCGAGACCTCCAATAACCGAGACCACGGTTGATCAAGACCCTGGATAATCGGAATCTGGTTAATCGAGGTCCTACTGTTATAATCTGGTCGTATACACAAGATTATAATAAACTTTTGTTATCCTTTAGGTGAAACCTGTTGACCACAAACTGGTACTGCAAGTATTCGATGAGAATAGGTTGACAAGGGATGATTTTCTTGGACGTGTAGAGCTACCATTAAATTATTTACCAAACGAGCAAGCAGGTCAAACAATTCCTAATAGACGTTATTTACTTCGACCACGTAGGTAAGCACTTATCTAACGTGTGCTTAAAGCTACATATTTCAAAATGTTTTGGCAAGTTTCATTTGTTTAGCTACTCCTTTCCATATAATTTCTTTTATTAATTATTATTTCTTATTATTATTTGTTTACTGTTACTATTTCATTTTGTGCACATTAATCCGAAATTGCTTTAACTAAATTCGTCTATATTTATTCATTCGATTTTATTGGTTGCATCTCACTGATTTCGATATTTCGTTCATTAAACATATTTGTTTACTTATCTTTGATTTGCGAATGCAAAATGAATAATTTACGAGGATATGGCTAGAATTCATTCCAGTCAGCGTTCGAGAGTAAAAGGTACGTTGGATCTATACCATGCGTATATTTCGGACTCAACGACAACAGAGAACGACAATGGGGATGCGGCGTCCGACTCAGGGGGGTGGGAAATGGTACAACCGGTAAATGCTAATCGTCCTCCACAGACAGTTACGTGTACACTATGATTCGTATTAATTATTTGCGAAGGTTAACGTTGTTTTTTCATACGAAGAAAATATTATACAAAATACCTTCCAGGTTGTTTTCGATACACCACTACCACCTTTACCGCAAGGATGGGAAGAAAGACAAGATGCGAACGGACGAACCTATTATGTTAATCATATAGCAAGATTTACACAGTGGGAACGACCATCGGAATCGTATGTCGTAGATATTATGCGTTAGGAGATTATAGCTAATAGTTGGTGCATTTTTAAGATCATAAAATCTAATTACAGAAATACTTCGCCCACTGGAAATATGGCAGTGGAACGAAATTTCAGTACCGCAGTCACTGAATTTCAACGACGTTTTCATATTAGCGCAGATAATGAAAACACACACAGAAGTTCGATTAATCAGGTAACGTTCACGGCTTTCGTAGATACCTATGAATAACACTCTAACAACCCCAAAGTAAGAAAGAATTGTAGAGAACAAAAAGAGAAAGGGAAGCAGCAAAACAATTTTTTATATAGCGATTTTTGGAATATATATTATCAAACGGAGTTTTGATAATATATATGAAAATGTAGTGTGTGTTATTTGTTTTTTATCTTAATTTCGTATAATATTAATTCTGTTTACACATACGTTCTACACGTTATTTTATGTCGTATATTTTACTCAATTCTAGTTACAAATTGTTCAGTCGTTTGCGTAGATTACAATGTCGAAGAATCGGTACTCTTTGCTTTCAAATCTCCATGTTGTGAGGAAGTATTGTCCCAGAGTGAACGTTTTATTGCATCGTCTTTAATATATTCATGCTAGGCATATGTGTGTAAACAGAAACACACACACGCACAAAATATATAGATATAGGGCCTACCTAAATCTTTGCAGATGGAATTTTTCTCCATATTCAAACATAAAATAATGTACAAGGTATATTAGATTAAGGTTGAATTACAGGATGCTTTCTGTGTAACATCGTAAAGGGATACAAACAGAACATTGATCATATACATTAATTGCATCATCTATTTCTGTAGGTCAGCTTCTAATAACCATAAATACATTGCGCATTGTTTAACGACTGACTGATGCTGTAGTATGCATCCATGATAACAGCTTGATACCGTAACAAAATATATATATAAGAATGATTTACTAATCAATATCATTTATCTAGCGATAAATATAATGAACACAATTAACTCGACAATATAATCAATTTCTAACAAAAAAAAGAGAATAATTGGCATGCAGTATGTAGCAATTTTGTGCATGTGTGTGTAAGGATGGTGAAGTTCTCCGCGAGGAAGATGAAGATTCGGAAGCAAGAGATTATGAGAATGAGAATCATAGGGGAGGGGGTATTGGGGATACGTCTTCAGACTCTGGACGTTCTGTTGATCAACGTGGCTACCATAGTGGATATGAAGACCAGGTACCCATACATGTAGACACGCTCTGTTTCAATTTCAATGCTTCTGTTTATATTTTCATATACATACTTATTATTTCATCAAATTGAAATCAATATGTACCAAGAAATTGCATTTATCACAGAGTGCACTGTTATTTCGTTTGTAAATCAGTATATATTTTAGAGAATATTAAGTATAAAATTTCATCACATATTTGCGAATGAAAACAGATGTGCACGTCTTAATACTCGATATGTATTTCTTCTTGGTTCTCTGTTACGAAGATGTGATTGTTATGCATGTTTATCCAAAACTTTATTCTTTATTTTTGAAACTAGTTAACGGTATGTCTTTGTTTAGTTTAATTTCCGGTTTAAAGAATGACCTTAACGTATTAACAAATTCAGGAGATGTAAAAATGTATGATACTTTCTCATATTGCACATTAGTTTGGCAACATTGAATCAGCCTATTTGTGGTGTAAATGTATCGTTGAGGTTGTCGCTCGTTTACGACACCACACCCGACCGACATAGGATCAGTATAGACTTGATACTATCAGAAATAGGGAAGAGCAAAAGAAGAATAGTGTCGATGTCATACTGTTATTGTTAAATCGATATTGTTACATGCTGTGACAAATGTTGTTACATGTAAATGGTGTGAATATGTCAATGCTAGTCCAATGCTGATCAGTTGTTCTGTTACATGAGCGATAACCTTTATTTGGGTACGAATGTAATCATTTTTGAATAAATATTTTGACGTTACGTTTACAGAGTGACGATAATGTGGACAGTCCAGCTGGTTCTAGGCGTTCGTCCGAACAGGCAAGTACGAACCTTAATGAGAATTAATTGATATGCTGAATTATTTGCAAACATGTTGTTACTTCAATGCACAGATTGAAAGTCCGAAACCCACCGTTCCTGAATTCAGTCATTTGGAGGGACTACTACCAGGATGGGGTATGCAAACAGCTCCAAATGGTAGGGTCTTCTTCATTGATCATTATTCGAGGACAACAACATGGATCGATCCTCGAACCGGGCGCCCAAGTTCGATTCCTAATCATATTGCTCCATCTACAACACCGAGAAGCGATATGGATCAACTTGGACCTCTGCCTGAAGGATGGGAAGAGAGAGTACACACCGATGGAAGAATATTTTTCATTGACCATAGTGCGTTTTCGTTTTATCGATTTTATTTATGTCCACATTGAAGCAACATCGAGTAACTTCTTGTTGCCTTCTTCCTTTTGTATTGACAAAAAGATGTTCGATATTGCTTCAGTGTAGACATGCAATGATGGGCACAGTAGGAGCCCCTCAAACGCCTGCTTCTCCCACCAACTTCTCTTTCATGCAGCGCGCACCTTCGTCGCGATGCGCGAGGCCTGCGCACGTGGCGCTCTTCGGGACAGCGATGTGCGAGGCCTGCGTACTGCTCGCGACGGACGAAATGCGTTCTTCCTCCATGGTAACGGCGGATGCTGGTGGGGGACAGTGGGTGCTATGGTGGGGACGATTTTATCTCAATTGAGACAAAAATGCCCATCCTTGGCTTAATGTATGATTGGTTTGTTGAATGACCTGCGTTGTGCGATTGGTTGAATGGTAGATTCTGCAGTGTGTTTGGTAAGTGTCATCGTTGATGTGCTTGGTATGCGATCCTTTGTTCTGTTCTATTCTGTTCCTGTGCCTCTTGTGCATAAGCGTCTTAAGTTACTGTAAGAAATTATTCTGTATTTTATAATTTGATTATTAACACTTTACGGGCCGGGCCCGAATATATTCGTGTTCATGTTTCCGAACGTTATGGACCGCTCACGAGTTAACTCGTGTTTGTGTTTCGGTATAGTTTTGGTTCACTACAGTCGGCCGGTGAGGTGTTCAAATCTTTATCAAATGACAAAAAGTTCGCTTTCATCACAGGACACTTTACTTCGTTTCAGATACAAGAACAACTCAATGGGAAGATCCACGCATGTCGAATCCTCAAATTGCTGGCCCGGTATGTGGAATATTTGCTGGATTAAATATGATACCTCGCGCACAAGCATTTTATTTTATTTTGATTTTTTACAGGCTGTTCCATATTCGAGAGATTACAAACGAAAATACCAGTATCTCAAGTCCCAGCTGATAAAGCCAGTAAGTAGATGTCCTGATGCAAAGCGATAAATTCACTTTGTCCAATTATTTTTTCTACATGCGATAATAATTATCCTTTCAGAACAATGTTCCTAGTAAATTCGAAATCAAGGTTTGCCGGAATAATATCCTAGAAGATTCTTATCGCAGGATTAGCTTCGTTAATAGGGTGGAAATATTAAAAACAAAGTTGTGGATCGAATTCGAAGGAGAAGTTGGTCTAGATTACGGAGGTCTTGCGCGAGAATGGTTTTTCCTGTTATCCAAAGAAATGTTCAATCCTTATTACGGGTTATTCGAATATTCTGCCACGTAAGTGTGTGTGCGCGCTATGCGGTAGGTCAACATTTGCACGATGGAACTGGTCTGTGTTAATTGGGATTAAACTATTCACAGGGATAACTATACGTTACAAATTAATCCTTTCTCGGGTGTGTGCAATGAAGGACATTTAAATTATTTCAAATTTATTGGTCGTATAGCGGGTATGGCTGTTTACCACGGAAAATTATTAGATGGTAAATATGATCGTATTATATCACAGTATAGAGTATAGAGTACGTGTTACACACAATATGAGATACCAAGAATATATATATATATATATATATACTATCGTTTGATTGCAGCCTTTTTCATTCGGCCATTTTATAAGATGATGTTGGGCAAATCTATCGACTTGAAAGACATGGAAAGCGTCGATTCCGAGTATTATAATTCGTTGTTGTGGATCAAAGAAAACGATCCCAGCGAATTGGAATTAACGTTCTGCGTTGATGAAGAAAGTTTTGGGCATACTTCGCAGAGGGAACTCAAACCGGATGGTGCTAATATACCGCTAAACGATGAGAACAAAGATGAGTATATAAGTTTAGTTATACAATGGCGGTTCGTGTCGAGAGTTCAGGAACAGATGAATGCATTTCTCGAAGGATTTAATGCTCTTATTCCGCCGACATTGGTCAAAATATTTGACGAGCATGAATTGGAGTTGCTAATGTGTGGTATTCAGCACATTGACGTGAAAGACTGGAAACAGAATACTTTGTACAAAGGGGATTACCACGCTAATCATATAGTCGTTCAGTGGTTCTGGCGGGTAGTTCTTTCATTTAGCAACGAAATGCGCTCTAGACTTTTGCAGTTTGTTACCGGTACTTCGCGTGTACCGATGAACGGTTTCAAAGAGATTTACGGTAGCAACGGACCACAGTTATTCACAATTGAGAAATGGGGTACACCGGAAAACTATCCTAGGGCTCATACTTGGTGAGTACACAAATTTCAAGTATTTTATTTCTTGCGTTCTCGAGTTAGTGAAATGTGACCAAATGGTGCAACAGCACTATTACCACATTGTTAGTTTAATCAAACGAAATTTTCATGAAGAATCTAAACCGAATCTAACGTCTCACATTCCCTTTTTAGTTTTAATCGTATCGACCTGCCTCCTTACGAAAGTTATCAACAACTCAGGGAAAAATTAATAAAAGCAATCGAAGGTTCTCAAGGGTTTGCTGGAGTGGATTAGCACGAGATACCACTTTTTATGATAATATCTGTAATATAATACACATACATAGTAATACACATACAGACACACACAACCAAACGCACGCGCATATGTTTATATATTTATACATATGTATATACACATATGTATATATATAGATATAGAGATATACATATATATATACACTGTATACTGTCTAATACGATTAACTATTTAACAGGATTAACACTTTTCTGCACTCCGAAGGACTTAGGTGTCTCTTGACTGCTAGTTACATCATTACGAGAAATCAATGAAAAAGTGTGTTTAAATATTACATAATTGTTACCAGTAATACAAAAGAACCTTATGCATAATGCACTTTTAAAAAGTTGTAATAATGTATTTAACAGAAAAGTTTACAAATAATCTCGAATGCTGTCTGAGCAATTGACGAATTACAATTTATATTAACATATTCACTTTTTAAATGTAATCGCATATTTTTGACTATTACACTTTCGAAGGATTTTTTGGAAAACATATTTCGGTTGTCCATAATAGACGAATAATATTCTGATATTAATTGTAAATAACTGTAAGCCGATGTTGGATTTATCGTTTATTCTGATTTGTTGATTGGGCGAAAAATGTTACCGAAAAAACCTAACGAACGCTATATGTTCGCAAAACTTAAAAACTTAAATATTATTTAAAATTATAAAGCACTTGAAAAAAACTGATAATAAGAACAGGAAATTCTAAAAACAAAACTTAGAAGTTTATCTTGTATACAATGATGTTATGTAATTTTAAAAAAATTTTAACGCGTTAACGCTTTTGAACTTCGACTGTACATTTTCATTGTCCGAGACCGCAAGCCATTGATTTTGAAGAGCTCACGCATACAATCTGAGTTCAACTTTTTCAATGTTTTGCAAAAGAATGTACAGTAGAAGATTAGTATTTCTTTCTGTAAGTAATTATACCGATGAAATTTTACTTTCTTTTGCATAAAACTACAATACATATATTTGAATACTTAATTAAGAAACTATTCTGTAGATCTTCTATTACGGTAATAGAGTCGAGGAAATACATTCTACCGATAAAAAGGAAATATGCTGACGAAAATCAGAAGCTAAAATTCTAAAAAAAATGAATTATGCTATTAGAAGGTATGACAAGAAGAATTATAGTCAGTATGTTATACATATTTTGTTGTATTTTGTTAACCAATCGATTTATTTAAAGATAAAAAGACGTTGTTTAATTTTAGAAAATATACAGGAATGTGATAGGGAACGTAGAAATTCTTTATCGAGACAGACGTATCTGTTACGCGATTTATTTGACTCGGACATGGGACAGTGTTCTTCTTGTACATTCTTCTAAGGACGTCTGGTAACAGCTACATTTTTTATTAGGTCGTTGTACATGTATAGTATTAAGTAAGATGAAAAGATAAATATAAAATTGCTTAAACGACGAAATTCAACTACTTGTACATTTTGACAATATACGAAGAAAAATAGGAAATATTGAGATATTCGATTGTGTTATCAGAAGTTCTATTCGACGCATACAGTTAATTGATTGCAAAACGCCGCGATTAACGTGACCTTGTAAATGCCTACTTTGTACGATACAGTATTCCCTCGTTAGCGTCGCGTAATTCGAAAGGCAAGACGCTACTTCGTCAACTACTCCGTAAGATCTCCTGGCCAGGGATGAACAGGAATAATATGTACACCGTCGGATGCGACCCAAGGAAGCTGGATAAGGAAGAAAACGGGACGCTAACAAGGGTATACCGTAACAGCATTTCCAAGAATGTAATAAACATTCTAGAAGGTGTATAGCACTCGAAGCTAACGAAACATTCCATCCTGTTTGTACAGCTTATTTTATTGTAAACAGATACGTCCTGTTAGATAATAAATATTATTATTATAACAGAAATTTGGTGGCCTTAAATCTGGTTGCTTCGAATTTCGTGGATTTCACGTTTTATTATGGTGTATATATATAATTCAATGGTGTATCTGTAAACGGATAACTGCTAAATGGAGAAGCGATCTCCAGGGCGTATACAGTAGTATTCGTCTTTACGAGCTCGTTAAGAGTTTTTAATCTATCTTCTAATATTCAAGCAAAACTGTAGTCACACATTCGTTAATCCGGTTGACGAATCTAGTTTCAAGCTCCGTCAACCCAACAGTTCGTTTTAATCTCGTTTACTAGCTCGAATAACGAATTTCCTGCGATTGTATTTATCACGCTCGTTCAAACACCTTGCAAGATTTTGTAATTGTTAGTAAAGGAGTTGTAAGTTCAAAGGAGAGAACGACTTAACTTCCTTGTAAGATTATTTAATCTTGTATACACACGACGGATTTGTCTACTTACTCGGGCACGTGCGCGTGACTCGATTCTGCTCGAATTCACTTCCATTCGATCGCTATATGTAAATACAAAAGGTGCAGGGACACGCGCGAACCTTGTAACATACCGATTACAACAGGATCGACGGCATTTTTAAGGAACTCATCCTTGCTTTGCAATTATAACTATTTACTAATTCAAAACCCGACGAAGTTTTACATCTTAACGTTTAAGTACCAAGTACTAACATTACGATTAAGAAACTCGCGAAATCACTGAATGTTCTTGTACGAGCCTGTGGCAAACGAGACTATACACGCAAATAAATTCTATCACGAAGCGTATCGGTGTTTTTTTATTGGACCAGTCCAGCATTCGTCCAAAACGCGGTTCTAATTCAGCACACCATTGTTTTTTACATATCGGAGGAACACGATTTTAGGATCGAAAGGACACCGATAATCGAAAAACTTTTCAAAGTCGTCGATGCAATAATCAAGGTCAAGACTACGGGTAACCTTGAGTACAAAAATAAATGAAAATAAATTTGTTCCTTGAAACGGAAATTATTTATATCTATGACTCGACGCGATAGTACGGTACAGGAAAAAATAATGAGGAAGATAAGTTTGTTTGGCTAGAATCGCATTTTAATCGATTGCGGTGCGGTCCGATGTGAGACAAAGGGATCGAAACGCGACCGTAGGTGATTCGCAGGTGAGCGACGTAAGTAAGAAGAATTGGATGCGAGGATGTCAGTTAATATTCTATGATTAGTCTTAATTAAGGTATACGAGTATACCAGTACGGTCTTTTCTTCTGCAAAATCTTTTACATTCCTTCATTCATAGACTTATCGAAATACGACTATGGTCTGAACAAATTCAACATCGCAATGACCAGCAAAAATCAGCAAAAATCAGCAAAAGTTATGCTGCAATTCTGTTCACGCATTTATCAAAGTACCGTAAAAACTGAGTATTGCAGCAGTTCCAGTGTCCCGCATTATTTTTAATTTCATATATGTATGTATATTACATGCAATTATAAGTTTTCACTGCACTATTTAATAAAACCTCGAAATGGCAATACAATTAAAAAAGCTGTTGAAAAGATTTATGACGTATGTGGAGAACATGTTTCAAATGCAAAAAATGTCAAAAGTGAGTTTTGAAATTCAGTAATAGACGCTTTTAACTGTTCGATGAACCAAGATCGGGTCTAACCAGGGCAGAAGCATTTTAGTTCAAAACGGCACAGATTTTGTCAAAACGGAATTAAAAAGGTGCTTAAAAGTGGTTTTTATCCGTTACAATAAAAGCACAGGAGCCAAATTGAAATTTCTTTCTCTAATAATTTTAACGAATGGGGAATTGTATACGTGTGTAAGGTTTTTGGACGAGAAATGTCCGATTTTTAACAGCAGCATTAAACAAACAATTTTTTTCTAAATAAAACGTACTGAGTAAACCAAGCTCAATTCTAATCAACGTATTCTATCAACAAATGCGTTACCTCGATTCCATTACGTTAAAAATTGAATTTTTTATCGTTCGTGTTTTTCATTTCCGAGATTGTCCATTTTTTAATTTTGTCTGCAATCGATAAACGGTGCCTTTATTTACTACCACGCTTTGGCCAAACATTATGCTCTCGTTAATATGTTTATTTCTTCACTGGTATACAAATTGATCGATATTGAAATAAATTGGATATGCAAACCAAAATTGAAGGTAGGATCTTACGCAGGTAAGCTTTGTATTTTCAAACGGTATATAATAAATAGACTGTGGATCTTTGTGCAGAATAAATTTCGTCCGTGCCAAATAGGCATTTCGTTCTTATTTTGATCACTTTAATAATCTGTAAATAAGAAATTGGCATTCTTAAATCATTTTATCTTTTCTGCTGCTTGGAAATATAAAATAAAATTCGCAGTCTAATAACAAACCTGTATATAGATTATAATAGTATTTCTTGATCTAACCTTTTCGCAATATGCATATTTTAAAACCGGACAATGCAACAGCCCGATAGATATGTGAAAATTTGTTGAGTATTCCTGCCGCTTTAAATTTCATCTAGTCATTTCGACGATGAATACGTAAAATACATAGTTATTATTTTCTAGTGGAAGTAATGATGAAAAATCGAGACTATCTATGGGAGGATTGGATGATAGGGTGGGCAACGTATCGTCATCGACCGTTTAAATGTTCCCGGTAACTCGGTGGGGGAACAGCGCGGTTCAGGCGATCGCCGGCAGATGTCGTTGGCCGCGAGCACATCCGCAGAATCAAAAAAGACAGCTGGGAAGTGTAACATCACACATCGATTCGACGGCCCTGGCGAGCCCGAAAAATCCTCCGTAATTCCGCGTTTCGTTGGCTGCGGCCCGCGTCCCCCGTGAAAGAAAACACGGCCCGTTGCGCGCCAGAGACACCGAGCCGTGTGTGCCTTGCCGGAGAAAGTGACCGTTCCGATGTGCCGATACGAAACGTGACTGTTGGTTATGCGGTGGTTCCTGTCACGAACACCAGCCCTCGTTCAACCCCCGTTACACGACGATCGCGACCACCTACGAGCGAAACTGCCGCGGAGTTCACTGCATTGCGGTGAGTACTACCAATCTACCGTTATTCCTCGGTTTTAACTCAAGTACACAGTCCATCGCGACGACAAGCTCCCATTTTTCTATGTATATCACGATCCGATACACAAAGCAGCGGGGTTCATTACCCTCCGCGATCGACGATATTTCTCGCAGTATGCGCTCCCGAAATTCAACGCGTTCGACCTACGTTCCTATTCCTACCCTTAGTTTTCGAGAGAACCTCCCTTTCGAAACATTAGACGATACATCGCAGAAAGACGCACAGCAATTTCGAAGCTCTGCGGGGTTAGAGACGTCGTCTTACACGCGCTGACTCCCGACCATATTTGTGTCGCGTACATGCGACACAGACGTATTATTAACCCCTTACGAGTTTTTTCAATAGAATAATTAGTACCTTTTCATCTCGAATCGTTCCCTAAGAGAGAATGGGACTATACATGTATTTATTCTGTGTCCACGATTAGGTTAATGTTTCAAGATTTATCACAAAGGAATGGAATCGTATGTCGACCTAAAAGAAGGGTCGTATATATAATAACACTCGTATTTAATAAATTCTGTCACGAGTGGGACTCGTTACACGAGAAGGGGTTAATAGTAGTTGTATCAACGGAAGTAGTGGTAGTCTTGCTCGCGTTTTTGAGAGCACTTTTTCAGGAAAATAGAGGCAATCGTGGTCCTCGTAAGGCTCGTTTCCGGTTGGATCTTGAGCGATTCACGGACGAGGCACTAGGGACTAGGATTAGGGTAACGCAGGGACGGACCGTACCATCGAGTTTTCATTCATTCGACCCATTGCGGGGTTGAACCACGAAAATTCTAATGGAAACGCCTCCAACTCGCTCTCTCTAGCTCTCTAGCTCTCTAGCTCTCTAGCTCTCTCGCTCTCTCGCTCGCTCCAGCTCTCTCGGCAATTTCTACCCGCGGGTTCGCGTGTCGCGTTTACCATGCAATTAAATTTGTGTCCGTTCGCAGGCGGTTGGCATTGAAATTTCGGGCACGTACGGCCGCATCAAATATTTCTGCATTCGGCCGCGTTACAGCACACGTATATTCTCGAGGCGATGTCCTTTTGGCTGTTTATACCGGCTGTGTAAATCGTTGCGACGATCAAACTGTACACCACAGTTTCGTCGTTGCGCCTCTTTAAAATATACCGTCGAACGGAGCAAACGAGCAGTGAGAGGGATGTTGCTTTTAACCTGTTAACTCTTCTCGCACTTGTCGTTTGATCCTTGCTACTTGTCCACGCACTGGAAGCCCTCGGTTCATCCTTGGATGGAGGACCTATTTTGATCAATGGTTACGAACACTGCATTCAATGTTTATTCCCTAATAGTCAGCTGAAATTATTATCTATTCGTACAAGGTCCGAGAAGATCAACCTTGATCGAATGGATCCAGCGATTACATGGCTGTCGTAAAATTGCCAAAGGCCTTGCGATAGTTAACCCTCTTAAATGCCTTTCTTTCCAATATTTATTTTTTCCCTTTGATGCTTTAAACATTTGACGCCCCAACGATTACATATTTAAATAGGGAATTCGATACGTATTTTAAAACATACTTGAAAGCCTAGAACAGTGACAAATGTGTATCCGAATGCTTAAGCTCACGAAAATTCGAAGGCTCCGAAAGAAATCGTACGAATTGACTCGTCTAGCTCGTTAATGGGTCAACGGGACACAATATCTGTATCGACGCAGAGTCGTGGCAGGGTCCTTGTTGCTTTGGATCTTCTATCGGAGCCTGTGCGGATAATCGCGACGAAAAAATCCTCTCCCGAGCTACGAATCGAGAAGGAACGAATCGATCGACGAGGATAACGATTATCGATCGCGAGATCGAATCCGCACCCCGGCAATGTCGTCCTCGTTTTGTTTGCGTAACGTGGTCGTAAACAATAAACGCCGGCAGAAAATAGACGCGTCCGGCGTACACGGGGAGCGTCGAACTCGCTTTTCCTTCTCTCTTCTCCTCTCCTCTTCTCCTTCTCTCTCTCCTTCTCTGGCATCCTCCCCTGTCGTCCCGCCACCCCTAACCGTGCCATATATCGCGTTCCTGTACCAAGGATATTTGTAATCGATCCATACGATCTGAAGGTAAATCCCGGTCATTGTCGTCCCGATACATAGGCCCGAGCGATACCAAACGAAATAAGCACAATTGTTCGAGTTATCGGATAACCGGGCCGTACGAACGATCCGAAGCGGATTCGAAGCGGTTGAGAGAGCCGAGCCATTTGCAACGTTGTCGGTTTCGATTTCGAGCAGGGGGTTCTGATTTTACCGCAAATCTCGAGCAAAGTCGAGCCAAGAACATCTTTGTCTTTTTTATTTGTCTATCGATTCGACTAAGGTGGAGTGGGGCAAGTTCGTAAACGGGACAAGTGCATAAATTGGTTATTTTTATTATAATATGAGCGAAATTTCTTTAGCTCGTATTTATTAATGTACTATAAGTTAATATGAACTATTCGACATAGATGTCGTCCAAGAATGAAGGTGTTTTCCTAATTTAATGCAATAAAATGCAATAAAGCATTTTATAGCAGGCCTGTTAATAATTCTGCTCTTGCCTCGTTGCACATGAAACAAGGTTTGAATGCATTTTGTACTCTAACGACGCTCTTGCCCTATTTTCGGGGGAAAGTGCAGAGTAGTTGACATTTCGTACAATATCGTATCGAAATGAAAATTTTCAAGAAAAATTAGAATTCTACGTAACATTAATTCACCAGTGATAACTGTGCAAAGCGTTCGATACCGACAGCGTTAAGCATTTACATACCAGACTGAAAATACATATGTTTAAAATCCAACTTTACAAAAACCAGTTTGCACTTATCCCCACTTCACCTTGCGTCGGGACAGAGAAGAAAACCTGTCCTCGTTGCTATTGCAGAGGGTGCAATCGAGCGAACGCGCTCATGTATTTCAAATTGTTGATCAGCGAACGATGCTCCGAAGTGGCCAATTTTTTCCCGCATCGTTCCGAACGATTCCTTCGAAACGATTCGCGTGTGTAGGCTGTGAACCCGTCGGTCGAGGACTTTTTGTAATTTGGTCAGCTGTTATAACCGTTCTCTCGTTTAACACTCGGGCCGGGTACGTGCTTAGCGGATAGAAAAGCGCCGCACGGCATCGTCTTCTGGGTTGATCAGGCCGCGAGCTGACGCGAGCTTGGTTGTTACCCGGCGATTGTTCTCCTCGTATCCTTTAGGATATTTATCAAGCCGTCGCGAAGCCACCGTAACAATCGTAATCCTGTGCCAGCCAGGATCTTTAATAATGGGAACGCGATGCAGGTCCGTATCGATTTTTGGGCGCAAGTTGCGGTGCAAGCCATTTACGGACCGGGTACCAATGGAGATTAATGGAAAGTCGCTTGCTCGCATCGGTTCGTCGAACGTCCGTCGAACCACTTTCCTAGCCTCGTTTACTTTCGCGTACTCGAACCGTTCGCCTTCGTTTTACATGCATTCCCGATAACGGACTGCTACTCCGCGTATTTCGATATCGCCTATCCCGCGAAGGCTACTCGGAGAAACCGACTCCGGTCACGATCTTGACGGTTCGGCGTGCTCGCGTTTCGCCCCATTTATTCGCACTTCCGTCGACACGACTCTCCTCGATTCCCTCGAACGTCTCGTAAGCACCGCGCAATCGTATTCCCGCGAAATTAACGCGGCGCTGTTTCGAGTTTCCAAGTTACGCCCCCGCGCGGGCTCCGTGAAACACGTGTCACCCGATTCCCTCGGTGCAGGTACACCGTTCGCGGTAATTGCGCGCATAACTGAGCGTCGTTCTGACCGCTGCGAGGCGAGAACGATCCTCGGGAAGCTCGTCAAGGAAAACAGAAATCGATGATCCAAGAAAAATGCGCGGCGCGAATACAACGGACTCGTTCTACTCGACCGACAGTGACTTTCTGGACAGTGTTTACGTCGACGCTATTTCCTCAAATACGTGTTTTCGTTGAGATTTTGTTTTCACCGATATCAGTTCTCATCGACAATCCATTCTCACTGACGTATACGCGATCACGTACATTCAATTTGCGTGCTATCTGCGAGCATGGAAACAAAACTTTAAAACGGTCGAAGCGGTGAGGAAAATATTTGAAGTAGTTGGAGGGGTAATTTCAATTTGTGCTACAGAGAAATGGTTTAAGAAATACGGTGCTGGATTTGAGCGAGGAAACGAACGAACTTATGACTCACGCTCGGATTAGTCAATATGCATTTGTCGGTGAGAACAGAACGTCGATGAAAGTGTACGTAAACGTCGTCGAGAAAGTCACTGTCGGTCTAGAAGGGCCCGAATAAAACCGAAGGGAAGCGAACGCGGGATGGTGCGTCTTGGAGGGAGCGTATCCGCGTAAAGGAAGCTCGGCGTGTTACGTGGCGCAGTCTGCATGGGTTCTCGTCCGGCGCTGGTATAGGGTAGCTTCGATTACGTGGAAACGTCCAAATGGTCATTCGCGTCGCAATTCCGCGACCGGCGCTGTCGTGCCAGAAGTCTTACTCGGAGAGCTCGCCGCGATTTCTTTGTCTCGTTCCGTTCCGTTTCACTTTGGACCCGCACGATACCCGATGCTCCCGGTCAATACGTTTACCGGTCAATCGTTATCGATTTTCCGTTTGCACGGCTCCCTTTGTACGCCGCGTTCTCGCATCAGTGATTCACCATCGCTACGGCACGATAACAATATTTTGTCGACCGATAACGCGATCTTCCCGGACAAAGGGGAGCGCGGCGGAGTAGAGGGCAGGGTGGCAGGATTGTAGGATGGCAAGGGTGGTAGGGCGGGATGTCGGGGAACGGCCGGGAGGAGGTGGCCGACCACCTCAAGCCGTTTGTTCTCGATCTCTTCTTCGTAGGGTTGTTCCGTGTTTCTTCGACGTTCCATCGAGTTTAAAAGGATAAAATTCCGAACGTTCGATTCCCCTCCGTTCCTCCTCCTCCTCCTCCTCCCTCGCCGCTGTTTCTTCCGCTCCTATCTCGCTATCAGATTATCGTCTCAATTCTGTCGAGAACTCGCGAGCGTGCCTCTTTGCACGTCGTCGCTGCGCGTATATTCCGAACGAATCGCGGTAAAATACATCACCCCGAATCGTAACGGAAAATATAATAACGATACCGGCGAATAATCTCGAATCCGCGCGTCGAACTTTCCCAGTAGCGCGCGCATTATACTCCCCCGTCGTTCGAGGCGGCGAGACCCCGTAATGGAACACCAGCCAATATACCGCGGCAAAAAGACAGCAGCGGTGTATAAAAAAAAAACTTATCGCGACAATAACGGTTTTTCCGTAGCTAGGGTTCTCCTACGTAAAACCGTTTGGACCGTTCGTAAAAAGCGTGGTTCCATTGAGACGCGTGGGACGGGGGTTGCGAAGCGGGGGCGGGCCGATCCGTGAAACTGCCGGAGCCGTTAACCGACTCTGTCGGGATAAAATTCTTTTTGTCGCGAGAAAAAGTTTGTCCAACGAAGGGTGAACACGACCGAGACGAACGGCACGGAATGAAACGGGACAGAACGGAACGGGACAACGTGGAAGCGTATCGCGAAGGCGATCCGCGCGTTTCGTCGACGCTTCGGTCGTTCCATCAAAGTCGCCCGTTCAAGGCCGGTCAGGGATACCCTTCGTTTTCGTCGCCGGCCGATCATCCTTGGTCGTGCGATCAATCCGAGTCTTCATCGTTCCCTCGGTCCTTGCATTCTGCCATTCAAAATGCGTGTAAGGGCATATACCTTGTCGCGACGGAATCCCTCTCCGTTGGAAATACATATAATCCCAATCAACGGGCGACGCGAATTTTCATCGGACCTGCAGTTTCTTTTGTTTCGACGGAGCCGACCGGGTTCGGGGACCGTTTTCCAAGAATAGCGCGGCTGGACGAAAGTCGTGGCTCTCGAGGGTCTCCAGGGTCTCGACGAGAGCCGACTCGGCTGCGATTCTCACGAGATCTCGCATACATCCCGACATCTCGCCCCGCGATATATTACTCCGTGGCAATGTAGGCGCTTGTATATAGCTTATCAGAGGAGACCGAGGTCTCTCTCGAAAATGGCTGCAATTCCAGGGGCGTACCGAGCGTTCCGCCAGCGTTTAGTTCCGCGATCTTCCGGCGTCGGTAGGTACGCCAGTCGTACACATGCATCCAGAAACCGGGTCCAAACCTAATATCGCGTTTTGACCTCCCGCTCCCCTGTTTGTCTCCATTTTCTCTCTCTCTCTCTCTCGCTCCCTCTCACTCTGTATCACTCTGTCTATCTGTCCGTCTCACTTTCTCCTTGTTCCTCTCTGCCTCTGTCCCTCTAGCCGTTTCACCGGCGAACCTACACCCTCTCCAATTCCCTGTACGCCACCCTCGACGTAATCGCCGTCCTCGATCACTCGTCTCCCCGTCTCTGTCTCGCTTTTGTGCTTGCACAGGACGACACCCATCGGCAGTCATCGACACACAAGTTCGATGTTTACTGGCTGCGGTGGTGCGTACCGTACACATTCGCGTATGCAGAGGCACAAAGTGTTAAAAAGCTCGTGTAACCGCAATGCGGATATCTCGTGTGTCTATCGTCGCGCGTATACGAATAGCGACGGGGTTCTGGTTCTCGCTGATTCAATAGTCGTCGGTTGTTTTCTTCCAATCGACGCGTTCGCCTCGTTTCGCCTCGCCATCGAGAGCGGTGAACCCGACGCGAGCCACCACCGTTTTCAAACCACCGCCGTTACCGTGGGTGAAAGAGCGAGAGACAAGGAGAAAGAGAAGGATAGGTTCGAAACCTTTCCTGCCGCCGGATAAGAAAAACCCGGGAAACCAGACACGCTCGGAAAACTTTCAACTTTCGTGTTTATAGCCTTTGGAATTTGTTCGAGAGACGCATCGCAGTTGCAGGATTCTAGAGGCAGGGGGTTAAATCTTTCGAAAGTATCGCGAAAGAAACGTACGACGGCGAATCAATCCGTACGACGAACACTCGTTCCGTTCGGAATCGTGAGACGCGTTTCACGGTCTCGAACGTTACACCCAGGATCGGTGTCTTTCAATTCGTCGGAAATCGAGCTGTCAGCCTGATAATGCGTATATTTTTCCTGGAGCACAGCGAGCCGATTTCCCTTCCTCGTTTCACCGACCTCTCTTGCTCTTTCTCTTTCTCTTTCCCTTTTTCTGTTCGACTCCGTCTCCGTGGACTTGCTTTCAAAATCGTCGCGTAACAATGGCTGTGTGGAAAACGGGAGTTTGATTGGGACAGACGGAAAATTTCAATCGGGAATTTAGCCCCGGCGAGAAAGACGATTGTATATCACCGGGGGGCGGAGGTCGAGGTCGAGGACGAGCGAGAACGACGATTCCGTTGTCGGCGTCTTTGCTCGTAAATAACATTTGCCTCCTCGCGTACGAACGAAGTTACGACCGCGGAACTTTGCATAAAGAGAAAGAAAGACGTCCGGCTGCCGACAGTCGGATGCCAAGGGGTGGATGGGTAGCGGAACGAACGAAAGCTTCGAAAGAAACGATGAGCAGTAGAGTGCGCACGACTCGCGCACAAACGACAATTCACAAAGCGTCGAAGACCTTCACATACTCGGAAATCACAGAGCGCGTACACTCGGATGGCTGCTCTCGAACGAAAGACTCGCTACTCGTCGAACCGTTTAACTCGTCTTCGAACGCGCTGAGACTAGGACAGAACGAGGAATCGCGACGTATACGTGCGTGCAATGCGTGTATGCGTGCGTGCACCCCGATCGCGACACGATCCGCGGCGCGTAGCGGTTTCTCTCGGAACGCCAAGGGATTCTTTCGCGCGAGAGAATGCGGTGTTTACGGTGCTTGTGGCAACTCGATCGCCGATTCGGTGGGTTTCGAGGAACACCGGAATACGTGGATGCCAGCTAGAAAGAGACGGAGAAAGGGAGTCGAAGGAGCCGCCCTTAAAGAATCCATGGCGGTAAGATCGAAATGCACGGTACGTAGGCGCGACACGAGCTGAAACGAAAAGTCACGGTGCCGGTAACAGGATTTATCGCGTTCGTAGATCGTGCATCACGATATCGGTGAATTTACAGCTCGTTCCCGTGCTCTGGCTAAAAATCGATGAGAAGCTCTGCTCGGGAATATTAGAGGAGACTTTCCACTCCGTGGGTAGCGAACAAGCCTCGCGAGAAACGACCGACGCGACGTCTTTGTCGGGAACACGTTCGGCGACTGATTTACCAAACGCGGAAAAATTTGGTTCGAACATTTCGCGTACGTACCGAGCGAGGAACGTTCACGTTGGTGCAGTAGTCTCGGTGGTCTCGCGAAATCATTACACTAAACAGAGAGGACCGGTTCTGTGGGAATTTCTGGCAAGCCGGTATAGAGTTCTCGCGGAAAAAAGAATAGAGACTGAAAGGAAGGTATAGCGAGACGCGGATTAGGGGAGGAACGCGGAGAAACGAAGAAAAACGGGCAGAAAAGGGGGGCACGGCGAATACTGGATAGCGGATAGTGGGTAGTGGGTAGCGGGTAGTGGAAAAAGAGGAAGAGGGCGGAGCGGCGAATAGGTTTCGAGCATTCACGCATACGGGGAGGGTGGGTAGTGCGCCGAATTCGTCGATATTTCGGTTTTCCCCATTCCGGATTCCGGATTCCGGATTCCGGATTCCGAACTCGGGGTTCCGGATTCCCCTTCGTCCTTTGGAATAGCTGAACGGGCCGCGTCGCTGTACTTTCGGACGCGGCTTAATCACCGTGAAGGCTTCCCTACCGTGCTCCCAGCCAACGGGAAAGGATCCGGTCTTTATCTCGAACGGCACACGTTGCGTCGCCGCCAGGATTATTCTGCATCCATTCAGTCGGTTCGTTAATTTCATCCATAGAATTACGGTAGCTCGGCTTCCGAACGCGATATCGAGCCCGAAAGTGTTCGGTTTTCTCCTTCTCTCTCTCTCTCCCTCTCCCCTCTTCTCGTTTCTTCTCTTCTCTTTTTCTCCTTCTTCTGAATCGATGCATGCCTTCCGCTAATACGGTATCGGCGATTCAGTTTGTTCAACGCTGCCGCGCGGATCTCCGAGCGTCCCAAAAACTTGCATAACAAATACCACGCGGTTTTTTTGCGCGATTCACCGTTGACTTTCTTTTTAGGACGATAATTCGATCGACGGTTAACGCGATTACGGTCTCCGGTTTGATTTCTTCGGGTAGGACATCGCGCCCCTCTATATTCCGTTAATACTCGCACAGAACGCGTGTACGGGTTACGCGAGAATATATTCGTGCATACGCTCGTCTATGTATCTTCTGCGCGATGAATTTCCGTACCGGGAATTACGTATGGTTGACCCACATACGCGACTGGTACTTTGAACTCGACTGTTGGTTCGGCGCTGCACAAATATGTTACCTATAACCATAAAATTTTAACCGAGCGATTACCGTTATCGCTTCATTTTCCGCCTACGCAAGGATAACCTCGCACTCGCACGCAACCTCGCAAACAAAATTTGCTTTATGTCGCCGTCGGTCCTGGTCCACCGGAATCCTTGGCTTTTCGATCGATTAATTCTTAAGCGTTTGCCCCGTGCATTATGCAAAGAGGGAAGCGACGTTCCCGCGCGCCCGTGGGACGACCATAAACATGAGGAGGCGTTTGGCGTCCAGGGCACTGTTGGGATCCGACCGAAACCGAATAAACTACTTATACCATTCAAATAGAAGTTTTATTTATCACTGTTCATAAAACTCCGGTACAAGTTTACGAAGGTTTCACGACGCGAAATTCGCACGACCAGCTCTAGTCCCGCTGCCTGTTTAGCAAGGTTCGGGAAACTTATATTCGTTGGAGAAAATCCTGAGGAGACATAGACGATTGCTGTGTCATGTCGTGATTCTCGCAGGTGATCAGTACACTGCGGATTTTATGCATTTATGACAAAGTTGGTGCAACTTAAAACAATAGAAACGTTACAAGAATTTAAGACTGTCCATACATTGTCTTGAACTTAGCGAGATTACACTGTCCAACAAATTTCAACTTTTTTTATGTTTCGCTATAACTGTTCGGTATCCCTTATAGAGTTTTTTGCGCTGATTCCGCATCTGCCCTTAATTTTTTTCCTACGCGCACAGTTTTTGAGAAACACGACTTTGAAAAATGAACCTATTTTTCAACTTTAAACAGATATTGTGATGTTATTATATAAGATATTGAATTGTTCTTTACGGCAAAAGATTCTGTAGACTTTCCCGAATACAGTGATATCCAATATTACCACATTATGATTGTTTAAACATGTATAAACAATGATTAAAGACGGAGAGACGCCACTTTTGCACCCATTTTTGAGGATATTTTTCAATTTATATAAAAAACGAAGGGTCCAGCGGAAAATCGAACTATACCACGCGATAGAGCAGACTTTCGTCGATGCCCCCCCCCCCCCCAACACACACACAACACTATTATTTAAAACAATCATTTAATTACTATAAGATTAGATACTGGAAGAAAGATGCAAGGGAAAGGGAGGGATACAGGGAGAGTTAAAAAAGATATCAGCAGAAGACGGAGAGGGAGAGGGGTGGATGGCAAAGTTAGATAGAGAGAGAAAGGGAAAGCAGGGTAGAAAGTGTAAATGAGAGAGGGAGAGGAAAAAAAGAAAAAAGGAGAAGGATGGAAGGATGAGAGTGAGAGAGGGTAGGGGTGAAGAAATACGAGAGACGACACAGGGTGAAAATAAAGAAAATAATTGTAAAGGGATCGGGATCTCTTTGTATCCCGTAAGGGAACAAATATATATACGTACATACAGGATGGTTCGCGCAATTTGCACACCTATATAACTTTCAAAGTATGCGTTGCACGAAAAAGTTTTGTATGCAGAAGTTGCATGGTCTGAAGGGGTACATTACGTAGTGTATTTATTTTTTTACAGATGGAAGCGTTTCGAAGATTTGAAGGTCGACTTTGTTTTTTTAAGTGGAATACCATATTTTTTATACCAAAATATGGAAGAATGTCGAATTCTGAGTAAAAAAGATATTAACCTTCGTTAGCCGTAAACCTAATAATTAACGAGTAATTTCACTTTATTTCCTGAAAATTTTCTTCGCGTAATATCAAGTAAGAAATTCAACCTTATCACAGATTTTCGCGAGACAGCGGGATGTTTACGTGACAATGTTTATAAACACGACAACGTCTATCGCGATATCCTGCAGAAATCTGTGGTAAGGTTGAATTTCTAACTTGATACTACGCGAAGAAAATTTTCAGGAAATAAAGTGATATTACGCGTTAATTATTAGGTTTAGGGCTAACGAAGGTCATACTTTTTACTCAGAATTCGACATTCTTCCATATATTGGTATAAAAAATATAGTATTCCATTTAAAAAAATAAATACACTACATAATGTACCCCTTCAGACCATGAAACTTCTGTATACAAAACTTTTTCGTGCAACGCATACTTTGGAAGTTATAGAGGTGTGTGTTACGCGAACGCGTCCGCGGCTAGACCTTTCCAAGTCAAACGGAGGGCGTAAATTTTCGTTCCGAATTTCATTCGTTGTCGCGAATCGCGTTGGTTCCTATCACTGGTTATATGGATAGGACTGATAGAGTGTGTTAACGTGCAAGCAAGATTAAGTAACGTAACAGAATATATTTCAACAAAGGTTAACAGAATATAACTATGTCTTGTTTTCGAACGATGAACTCAACTTTGAGGATCGAGAGTTTCCGCATTTATAGGAAAGATCCTCCTCCATACCTCGAACAAACTCACCCCTACCTTTGGCACGGTTTAGGGGTGAACGGAGCTAAAAAATACGTGCTTGCAACGGTCCCAAAAATTGCCAAAGTCACACATTTGGCGACCAAACCCTGGGATTCCCCAGCCATCTGGAAGCCAGATACGCTGCAGCACTCGTCGGCTGCGCTGGACCTAGGGATCGAATGTTTTAAGCGTTTTATGATAGGAACGGAATCGAAGGTACCCGGTACGGACGGCAATTAAATGGTGAAGACAGGCCCAACACCGTAGCCAAACTACTAGAAGTCACGTACCGGGCCTAGTGTGCAATGAGGGAGTAACCCTGCAATAAAACCTTGCCCAGCGCAGCCGAACAGTGTGCAAGTTGCGTGAAACACCCTGTACATATCATTACATTACTGTAGGATTTCCCTATTTTATATAAGTGTTGGTTGCGATCGAGTTAACCAATCGATCTACGCGGGCGGGGATCAGTGAAGGAATCGACTCGTACAAGTACAATATTTAATAATAAAAAGAATAAAAAGGTGGAACAAAGATTTAACACAACTGTCCAAGACGACGACCGGTGCGAGACTCTCCTAGATCGCCTCCTCCTCGCCTTTTATTCACAACGGTCTTCGCCTGTCGTTTGTCTCGACATTATTCGTTTGTTTCTCGCGGGACGCGCGCTTCGTCCGCTTTGTTGGGAGTTTAGACCTCCCACATTACTATAACAAGAAAAAAATGACTAAAAATTTAAGTATTATGAATACGATTAACAGTAACAAACTTGATATGTACGAAAGGAAGTAAATCATGTACAATGGACATGTTTTAGGTGAAAAAATGTCTTGGTTTTGGAATAAAAACTGCTTCGAGTACAAAGAGTTGAGTCGGCCAAAAACAAGTAACCAACGATACAAATAAATATCCGTCGAACAGCGTTCGATCAATTTCTGCGAGTCGCTTCCCGCAGACGCGGCGCGGCGTATCCTTCTTTTCGACCGAAAGCTCTGTTTATCGGTCCGTTGCGCTGCGCTGGGTTCAGTGGCTCGCTGCATCTTTACCTCGAAGTGTACGTCGAGGCCCATTCACCCCGATGTTTTTCTCTCCTTGGGCACGTAGATGTAATATATTCAGCTCTCCCGACCGCGTGCTCCTTTGCGCGAACGCTCCCTGTAATTATCTCTTGCCTTTTGCGCGAGAGCGGGAGAGAGAACACGAGAGTCGGACCGGCAACCCGCGCGTTACCCTATACGTGTTCTTTACGTCTGTGTACCTGTGCGAGGGCGAGAGCGAGGGTAAGGGTGCGTGCTCCTAACAGTGTATTTATCGTTTCCGGATACGCGCAGTCCGCTACACGCTCCCGGAATCTCACACCAAATTCCATTTCCTCCCACGCTTCTTTCTTCCAGGTTTCTGATTTCCACCGAACGCTCGATACGCTTTCTTTGCGCTTAGCCGATTCGTTCGAGTCTCTTCTCGACGATGATTCGTGGTCTCGTCCCGTTGCTCTCGTTCTCCCCTTTTGTCGCAACGACACATCCCTCAGTTTCCTTGGAAACTCGCCGTGAAGGCGGCTAACCTTCCCGAAAGGACCGCCGTCGCACAGCGGGATATTTGGCCCATAAACTCCGGCAAAAGACTATGAAAAAAATTTTTCGTAACACGTAATTTATGCTTCTACAAATGTACAACAGTTTTTTCCGCCAAAAATTAAGATCACCTTGATTTTTAAATGTTGAAATACATTTCTTATCTCGTAATAGTTCTTGTCCGGTTTTCGGGCCAAATAACCCCACTGTGTGTCGACCGAAAAACCCCTCGCGATGCGATACGGCGCGATACGATGCGAGGATTCTGTTCTCCGACACATATTTTTCCTATCTCCGTAGTTAACGTTGCGCGCAATACAATATCTCCAGCCGTTAGCCATTTCGCCATTCATTTCGCGTTAGCGCGAGAGAGCTCTCGGAATCTTATCCGGTCGGATGGTGCGTTCTATGAAAAAAGGGAATCGTCCTATCGTTAGCTCCTCCGGCTCCGCTCCGGGCGAGGTTAATGCGGATACACTTTGAAATTTATTTGGCGGAGGGGACGCGACGGATTCGACGGAGTGCCGAGGGGATCGCGTCGAGACGCTCCGCGAAAAACTTCTCGATCCACGGTAAGAAGATTTGTACGAATAAGTTTCTTCGAGAAGGGATCGCGATCTTGGGGTTGACGCGGTTTATACGCGTCGTGATGTAAATCCGAGCGTTTCGAGCAAGAGCCGCCCACGCCGCGAAACTTGACACCGTGCGGATTCTCGTCAACTTAATTGCTTGCGATGTAAGGAATACTCTTTTCGAACCCCAAAGTTCGTTCCGAGGTGTGCTAGCGCACCTTCGACACCGATCTCTTGCCTTCCCTTCGGATCTCCGGGGTTCGGTCAATTTAGGTTAAATACCGAAGCAACGGTCGACAGGAGGGGTCAGGAGTTGCAGCATAGGGTGCAACAATTTTTCCTGCACGCGTGAATGGAACGGAGAGTCGCCCTCGTGTTTTGCACCGTGAAACACGAGAACCGACCTACCTGTCGACGGGAACGGAGGATTTCATCGGCCACCTTGTGTGCACGGAGCGCAACGTGCTCGCTCCCATCTCCTATCCCTTTTTCCGTCTATTTTTCCATCTTCGTCTCCGCTTCGGCGCAGCACGTGCATATTTTTGCTCGCGGATGCATAGCTAACGAAGGAGGAGCGCTCGCGCGAAACAAATTCCGTCTACTCGAACGTAACGCGCTTTTCTTGAGCGGCCGATTTCCACGAAGAGCTACCGGAAAATAATTTGCCGAGACCGTCTTTCGAGAATTGGCCGCGCGCCATCGATGATCGCGTGTAACCGGTCTGTTTGTTTCGTTCGCAGACTGCGCGCGATTTCTTCGTCCCAGCCGCCCCTTCGACGGAATCCAGTTTACTTCGACGCGTTTGCATAGGACGTAATCGGATAACTTGGCTCGTTTTATGCGATAAAGTAGGCATCGTTTGCTCGTCCGATCGATCGATCTTCTGCCCGCGTTTTCTGCGTTATTTTGCAAGCTCCCGTTGCCAGCTCATCGATTCGAGTTCGACCGGATCGGAGGGGGGGGGGGGGGTGAACCGATCTCGGGAGAACGCATAAATCTCCATTCTGATTCACCGCGTTGAAGTATCCCCTAACTGATTTCTATGTTTACGACCGTTCGTTTCTTGGCCCTGGCTCGCGAGCGTTTGTCCGGTTTGATTTTCGGTTTCACTTGCCGGTTTGACGTATCTTTGTGCGATGGCAGATCCGCGACCCCGGAGCAGGATCCATCGTATCGAAGTGTCACGGTGGATTTCTATCGGAGGGGGAGTGGCGTGGCAGTGGTCTGGCGCGAGAAACATTGAAAAGCACTTTTCTAAAATATGGAACAGCGGCCGCGATGCAGTTATCTCGGTATTAAGCGTTAAGCGGCCGGAGTGTATTACCTCGTAATATCGTAAACGGCACGCGTAAAATCAGCGGCATAACTAACGACGAATCGATCGGGGCTCACCGGCTGCGAGGCCAATATAGACAATTAAGAGGTTAAAAATTACTCGAATTTTCAGCGACCCCGACACCATTTGCCAGGCCGCTCTCGGTGCTCGCGGCTCGCGCCACGCCGAGCCGAACTGAATCGCGCCGAGCCGCGCACGGGTATCATTCATCTCGTTTTCGTATCGAACGAAAAATTAACGCCGTGTAATTAACCCTTCCATCGTGCCGGTCCGGATATGCCGGGCACGTTTAATTTCACTAATTATACGTGACCGGTTGGGATTAGCTGGCTGTCAGAGCCAACAGCCATGTCATTACGCGATATCGTTCGGAACTAAAAGGATTAAAATCGGCACTACAGAGGAAAAAGACAGACATCGAGCGTGGAAAATGCGAGGCGAGGTTGCACCGATGCACCGGTGCTGCGCCGCTCGCAAAAGATATTGAAAAGGCTCGAAAGAGTTAAGCAGCGAGCAAAAATCAGACAGAAGAGTCGATGCAACCGGTACGGCGTGCATTAAATGAGGGCGCGGTACACGGGTCCGTTACTCGAGTGCATCTGCACGATGCAGGACTGCACATCGTGCCGCAACAAGGTGGCCTCTCCTTCTCTCTTTCGTCACCATCCTTTTTCCCTCTTCTTTCGTTCGTGCTCCCTCTACCTCTTCCTCTCCCTCTCTCCCTTCCCCGAGGTTGCATTTACAAGAGAGCCGCTCGTATTTCTATCGTAGAGATGCTTGCTGAAAACCGAAACGCCTCCTCCGCCTCTGATGCACCTCTTCTCTCTCTCTCTCTCTCTCTCTCTCTCTCCTTCTGCTGTCTTCCTTTTTCCCTTTTGCTCTGCCCCCTCTTTGTTCCGACGAGACACGATCCACGGAACGATACCGAAAACATCGCCGATACGCCGAGGCTTTTCGGATTAGAATTTTTAAATATTCAACAATGCATCGTCCGCGTTGAAGTTACGAGCCGTGCGAGCGCGCGCTCCTCTCGCTCTTTCCCGTTCCGCTCGAGAGTGGTTCCCTTCTCGTGGCGCGCGTACGTGATCGATCTGGGTCGCATCCTCCCCGTATTCTAATATCGAAATGATCATCGTCGTTAAATTACATTTTATACAGCGTTCCGTGATAAATTAGATTTCGCGCGTGCCCGCGCAACAACGCACCGATCTATATTCTTCCGCGGTGAATTTTTCGGATCGCGTCCCCATTTTATGGGCGAGCCTGGAAACTGAAGAACGGTAGGAAAGACGTACTCGTACGCATCGCTTCTGCTTTACAATCGGATCCGAGTGTCGCGGAAATCGCGTAATCGCTTCGAGTCCGGTATCGATCGATCATTATTTCAGCAGGACTCGGCGCACGGCGAACGAACGATCATCGAGCGAGTTGCGCTAGACGAAATGCGTATCGATTTTTAGTTTGAACTCCGTTTCCCGGGCGTTCATAGTCTATGGCGACGACCAAGACGCAATCCGAAATTTTATTTCACCGTCGAAACAATCTTCGAGGATCCCTCGAACCGTGACGCAGCGACGCGACGTTCCCGCCGTGCCTCGTTAGCGAACGTTTCATGGAATTTTCGTCCTGGAATCGTTCGATTTTTGATATCGAACACCGGCCGCCGAGGCAACGCGCCAACTTTTCCACGGGCGCGGCGGATTACAATTTTTAAATATTCAACGTCCTTTCGTCTTCGCGAGGAAATACGAGAGCGGCCGGTGTCAGCCGCATCTTCGATATCATGATATATCGGAGCGATCCTCGATCTTAAACTGCGTTTCGCACGGAACCAGGCACATAAATTCTGTTTTATAGCGGTTTTTCCTTTTCGCCGCGGGAATCTGCGATTACGATTTCACGAAAAACCGCTCCTTCGCGTTCGATAACGCGCAGCGATAATGACGCGAGCCGTATCGGACGCAACAGGGATTTCGCGACCGATAATGCGATCGGTGGGACATTTACACTCGTTTATGTGGGATAGAAGTGATAATTAGATTGCAGATTGTATGCATTCATTACAGAAATGGGTAGGAGTATTTTCAAACAGTGCAAAGATTAATACTGAGCTTACCGAGCACAGAACACATAAAAGT